>WYDF02047859.1:0-12208 GCA_009867245.2 Adranes taylori | reverse complement strand
AACCCAACTCATTTGGGTAAATAAAATATGACCTGGTAATGGATAGTCGTTTTAAGACGGGTTATCATCTAGTTATCCATATTCATATTAAAAATCGCTAAAAACCAAAAGTCTGAAGTAAGCAAAACGTAGTAATTCTGAAAATATTTAGCCATGAACCTGGGAATTTGAGGTTATACACACAACAACGTGTTCCAACAATAAAAAAATAAATAAAAAATCGCTGTATTATATGTGTCACTTTAAACGAATGTATAAGATGTACTTAAGACTAATAGTGCAAGTTCATCAAAATTAGACTTAATATAAAAAAATATTATTACCTTTATAAATTTTTATTCCGATCAATTTAATAGCAATCCATAAAAATAATACATTATGTAACACACGCATATGCATAATATATAACACTTCCCGGGTTTTTAAACCGACGCGAATGAATTATATTATTTAATAACATTCGCACTAGTAAAATAAATTTAATAGTTTATGAGAGCTCCAATAAAGAAGAAATTTCTAACTTTTCCTTCGGAAATTTTATAAACAAAATATGTTTTGAGTTAGTTGTTTGGTATAGAAATAGAACACACTCTTTCAATATGGTTCGTAAGTTTCTTTGAGTTTGTTGTTCTTATTCCGCGTTACTGGCTGCTTAAGTTTTCTGTTGAGGGTAACTAACATAAGAGAATCTTCCTTCATGGTTTAGTGATTTCTTGTTGTGCAGGCCACGTGTTTGTTTCGTTCTATATACAGGTATATGTGTACTTCATGCTAAGCAAGTCATAAATAATCTAGTTATAGCTTAAAAGGACTTTGTATTTTAGCTTATAACAAGATATGTTTTACTATAACGTTTTTAGTCATGTGAAACAAAATTTGTTACTAATGTTTATTCGATCGTAGTGCATATTGTTACAATTTCATTATACTTAATTGTTATAACTGATTAGAACACAATGAACAATCAAAATTGTATTGTGATGACTAAAAACAAAATAATAATGTTAACGATAACATAATTATTTCAAATTCACTATTCAAATACAAATTCGCTATAAATTCACTACTCATCGCCCTCTTTACAATAATCTCCGTTGGATATAACTACTGATCAAGAAATGTTGTCACGTTATTTTTAGGAAAACCTGTTTGTTTAAGCCAGTACCACAAATAATAATAATGGACTGTATTTTATAAAAAAGTTATTTTCGAAAATCCATACAAACATTTTAATACAACGTTATAACATAAAGAAACAATATGCTATATCTTCACATGTCTATTGCTACTTGCTGACCATACGATGCAACGGGAAATGTATGTCATTGCGCCGTGTCCCTTCGCGTCATTTTTCGTAGGTGGATTCTATGTACGAGGGACAGTCGGTAAAATTAAGGAATGTAGCAACGCTGCCTATTTTGATGATCGACGCATGCGCACTGGTATAGAGCAACATATCAATATGGCGACGTTTTAGTCTGATTGTCAAAATATCATTCCGTGTGTACACAGTGGCGTATTAAATTCTACGAGTCATAGTGAAAATGGAGTTAATACGTGAAAATATGCGCCCAATGATTTTTTACGATTTCCGTTGTGGTTTAACTCAACATCAGTGCGTGAAACGTTTACTGTCTGCATTTGATGATGAAGTGCCATCCAAGACAACGGTATATCGCTGGTTTCAAGAGTTTAAATTCGCTCGTACTTCGCTTCAGGATGAACCAAGGGAAGATCGTCCTGCAAAAGCTGTTGTTGCGTCAAATATTGATGCTATAGGTCGAATGATTGAAGAGGCTCGTCATGTAACGTATGGTGAGATTCAGGCATCCTTGCACATTTCTTGGACCTCGATACATTCTATTTTGCATAAGCAGTTCGCCGTAAGAAAACTTTGTTTTCGTTGGATAACCCATAATTTATTCTTCGTTGCGCATACCAGTGCTTCCAAACTCAATCCAATTAAATCACGATTCTGTGTAGACACTGTTACTCCCCAACCTGACAATAATATAGGGGGAATCTTTGTAATAGGGTTGCGTAGCGATCCCCTCTTGTCTTTTAGGTCCTGAGTCGATTAGAGCTTAGAAAAATGCGATTCTCTTTAATACTCACTTGAATTTATCGATTACCAATAAAATTACAGTTCTCTCAATACAATTTAAAATAAAACACTAGACTTTGAGATTGCTAACGTTGCGTATACCTTTCAAATTGAATCATAAATTTTTGTAGATAATTAATGGTAATGCACAACCCTTAACAACGACTGTCTGGTATGATCCGGCCTGACAAAATGAAAGAAAAGTGTAAACTTAACAAAATGTATTGGAAATGCTTTAGAAAATACATACATGCCATCAAACTAAAAATGCAATTAAAATAGAAATTCATTCATTCACACAAATAACGCCACACCAAAATAATAAAATAAAATTTAATCATGTTCAAATACCAATTACTTCACAAATAATTGTCGGATAATTTTACTTACAATTCCTGTTGATCCATTACAACTTAATTTATAATTATGCACAGTTCCTTACTAATTCCTTTTTAATTCCTTTTTAATTTATTTTTAATCATGTTTAATAAATAATCCTGTTGCTTGCCGACTTACTTTAATTTAATTTACAACTTCATACACAAAATAATTTATTTAATTTATTATCAACTACTGACTACTTACTGAAAGGCCTCGCGCCTAATACTAAATTCAACACTTTAATTTAATCATGATTTTATTTAGAAGTAATTATAATTTAATCTGAATTAATTCATGGATTTATGTTCAAAACTCAGTGACATGGATTTTGCCCGGTTAACACAAAACTCGGTTTCTGTGAGCTCTATGGAAGTTTTAAACCTGTTTTCGCCTAGCCAAGTTCCTACTCTCATGTCGTTGAAATTTCTCACTACATTTCCCCCTCTTACGGTAAAATGCATTAATCTAATGTATTCCATTGGATTACATGTCACTATATTTTACTAATTGCTTTCGGTCATGATTAATGAAGCTCAAATCAAATGTGCAATCTTCACCTACACTGATACACCACACGCAGTGTGCGTTCACCTATTATGGATCGATTACCAATTAAATTGATTTAGTCACATGTACATTGAAATAGCGCTCTGTGCTATTGGTTGCTTATGACTAATTAGCTAATATCCCCACTGCTACATACAATTTGTATAATTTACGTCATAGGTAAGTAAGTTTTGTTAAACTATACTCTTCTTCATATATAGAAGTTTAAATGAAACTCTATATGTTAACTACTACCATTTACCTTTCTTGTAACTCGTGTCTCTAACACACGACGTGTTTAGATATTAATAAACTTTCACAAAATCTGCCCATCCTGAATAATTTACATAATTTAGAAGTATCAACTGCTAAATCTTTTTATCATCAAACTAACTTGGAACGAGGACATTTTGCCCCGTTACAATATATCTACGAGGGTTGCTTTTTATATTTCGGGCTTTGATACTGCGCTTTGATACTACAAGATTGTCATGCGATTTACCGTGAGGTTGAGGCATCTTCGGTCATTAGTGAGACCAGCATATATTTAATATTGCATAATAAATTTGGTCGTCAAAAACATTTGTTCGCGTTGGAATCCACATAATATGAGAATGGCTAAAAAAAAGGCTCATGTATATATTGGTCGAAAGAAATGCTCACGAAATACGACCTCAAAGTGCTTCAAAATTTCTCTATAACACTGTGATAGGTGATGAATCGTGGATTTATGCGTATGAGCCCGACAAGAAACAGAAGTCGGCTGTGTGGATTTTTCAAGTCGAGACAAATTCAACAAAACAATATTTTTTTCGGGAAAACTGGACATGTCGCAACCGTACCATTGGTGCAACATAGAACAGTCAATTCTAAATGGTACACAATCACGTATTTGCCAAAAGTCTTCGGAGAAATAAGGAAATTTCGAGGTTAACATTTTTCGACACCTGAAGAAGCGGTGGATGCGTTCAAAACATTTCTTTTGGAGGTCTCTGAATCCGAGTGAAAAAAATGGTTCGAAGATTGGTTTACAAATGTAAAAGTGTATTGACTTAATGAAGAATATTTTAGAAAACAGTAAAGCCATTTTTGTTGCTGAAATATAAAAAGCAGTCTCTCTTGTAATAGGTAACAGCAACGAAAATCAGCAAATATGTTGCCCTCTTACATGACTTGCTGTGTTATACCACTTCATTTCTCGTCAACAAACAGCACTCAGCTAGAGTTGGCCCTTTCCAACTGCAAGTGAAAACCATGGAAAAACTTGCGATGAAATACCCTAAACAAAGAAATGCTCATAAAGAACAAAGTTTTTCTTGTTATATTGCGTCTAAAATTTGTACTGGTGTGCCTAAAGCTTTCTATTCTATCCAAATTTAGCAAAAAAAGTGGCATTGTTGGGATATGTATACTTCTTGTAGGAAAATGCTGTACTAGGATCTACAAAAATGCTTGCTTATCCAAATACATATTCTGATGTAATCGCTCCACACCGGCAACAACAATATGTTCCAGGTCATAGATACGAACGTTTTCAACAATGTTCTAGCAAGGCTTTTCTTAATTTCTTAATTTTCTTCTCATTTTAATTTCTCAAATGTATCTCTCACTTAGGTATATCAAGGATTTAGGATTTATTCATCGCACGTAGCTGGCAACATCACATGTTAGTTTCGTGCGACTTTATTGCCTACGTAGGCTATAATTGGAATTAGTTAATATATATAGTATATTTATGATATATTATTTATAATACATATTGCATTGCCACGTACTAAAATATAAAGGATCGAGTTAAATATAATCTAGATGCAAACTGGTTAACTTAGTCTATAAATTGTATTCAAATAAAGTCTAATTGTAGTAGAAGTTCTCTTACATATGAGAATAAAATGTAGTAATTCTAAGAATCCGAACGGAGATGTTCTGCACCTATTGGCAACCGTAGGGACATATCGGGGTCTTGCATAGATTATTCATTAAAATAGCTTGGCTGGCACAGAGTTTAGTACCACGCGATTATAATCGTGGTTATTAAAAAAATCCAATTTACATTATAGACTCGTTTACTTAGTTATTTTGTGCAAGGGCTGATCGAAACAATTAAATTAAGAATTAGTATTTTAAATAAATTTAACTAATAACAGACAAACATCAATTAGGTCAAATATTTTAATTTTTATTTTTGGTATTAAATATATTTTATAAAATTCAAATGCTTTCTTTAATTTCACCCCCGAATAAGTTTAAATAAATTTCAGGAAGTTCTGGTACTCTCTGTTCATCTGAGTAAAAACCAACCATGTCAGTACCTCTTAAAATGATGGATGTCAATTTGGTGGAGGCGCCGGCTTTTTATTTACAAAATTCTCTTTAAAGAGACGACGATTTTAAAAATATGGTTTTATTATTTTAATGCGTAGTCAGGCTATTGCAGAATAACATTTGTTACGCAAAAGGCTTCTGGCTTTTATTTAAGAAAAGGCTTCTGGCTTTTTATTTATGTGTAGTGAACTTGAAAAAGTACTTCACACCAAAAAATCTAAGAACCTAGAAACCTTCAACCGCTAAGTCATTCGCAGCTGATGCAAAACCAATTAATGTGCAGAGCCCAATTTGATAAAATAGACTTAAAACCAGGTTTCTTTAAAGAAGTTTTAAGGATAAATCAATTTAATGGTGTTGGTAATAGCAACCTTTCAGACGCTATACACGAATGCTAAATTACTAATCGTATAATATTGATTGCGATTAATAAATTCGTTAAAACTCATTAAAAGGCCCTTAGGCGATTAGGGCCCTTGAGGCTTAAAACGCACGGTCTATCTAAATGAATTTGTAGGATTTATTCGTTGTCGTCGTAGTAGCGGCGGAACAAACGTCAGTTGTGATCTTCATGTGTCTCGAAGCTCTATCTCTGCTGCCTCCGTTGTCTCGGTGTGTTGAGCGGTTGGCTTCCTCCTTCTACTTACGCTGGCCTCCTCATTATCTCATTGACGGAGATTTGTCAAGGAACCCTGAATGACAGAAGATGAAATATCTATATGAGAAGAATTAAAGGTTAGATGATATTAAAAGAACGAAAGATTCAGCAGAAAGTCATGAATGAGATATCTATGTATACTTGATCTGATGTTCTTAGAATTACTATTGATTTGAGTTGATTTTTAATTTAAATTTAAGTAGAATAAGTGAATTGTCGCTGCCGCTTACTTAGAACAAAATCAGATTCAGGAGTGCGACTTAGCTCACTCTAAGAATAAGT
This sequence comes from Adranes taylori, assembly GCA_009867245.2. Taxonomy (NCBI): domain Eukaryota; kingdom Metazoa; phylum Arthropoda; class Insecta; order Coleoptera; family Staphylinidae; genus Adranes; species Adranes taylori. The sequence goes on along the minus strand of WYDF02047859.1, from coordinate 5,912 downwards.
TTGGTCACTTAATGGTGAATTATGCTAGTTGAATATGCGAATTTACTCACTCAGAAACAATTAATACAAGCCCAAAATGCGCCTAAGGAAAGCTGGTTTGAGTGAAATTAGCTGACAGAAAGCTCCTCTGACGTCTTGCTAGATCCGGTGGCATTTGATATAGACTTCATCGCCTGGGCATGGCTTCAAAGAAACTTCGACTAGAAAACTTTAGGAAGGTTTGTACGTCCGACCAATAGAAAAATTGAGACTTGTTACGTTGAGGCTTCTAAGGATCCAAATTACTTTATGTCGTTGACGTAGACAAAATGTTAGAAAGCATTGCATTGAAACGCCTTCTGCTAAACCTCGTAGATTAACAATCCAATGGAATTGGTCGAGAACACAAAATGGTGAGACGTATAGTTGCTCATTGACAATATAGTGGATGAAATAATCGTTAAAAAACTTTTCAGTTAAAAATAATAATAATAAAAGCTTTCACAAAAGAAATTTCCGGTGCGGATATATTCTCTCTATCTTGCGATGAAATCTCTATCTGTGTAATACACACAAACATGTTTATATCCAAGCAACCAAAGCGTCTCTTATAGCGAGCGGCAAAAGATCATATATGGCGGTGGGGTTTATGTTTTTCGCGCGGTTAAAGCCGGACCGATTGGTTATGATTTCTAATGCAAGCGACATTTATTTGATGTTTTGCGCGACGTATGAGATTTTAAGTGTATTAAATTTTTATTTCCCATTTTATATTTATATTATTTATTGATTGATCATTATTACATCCATTTGTCGAATAAATAAATTATATCTGAAGAACTGAATTACTTACTGTGTTAATTAATTGTTAATTGAATTAATTTACATGAGGTACATTAATCCTATAACAAGGGTAGTAAAGCAACAGTTGCTACCAACTAATCGAGAAACTGTCAACCACTCTTAGCCAACCTTCGTCGATCAACCAGGAACATTTGCAGCATATTGGTAAAGTAAGCAGAGCAGGTACTTGGACTCCGCATAATCTGTCCGAAGAAAACAAAGCTAACACTGATTAACAACATGCAACTTATTGCTTCAACGCCACAATACAGAAGCGTTATTGATCGTTTGATCTCTATAGATGAAAAGTATTCGTGGAATCGTTCATTTTGAAGTGATGAAATCTGGACAAATTATGAATGTAGACCTTTAGTATAAATAATTGAATCGAGTAAATCGATCATTAATTGAAAAGTGTCCAGCGATAGTCAACAGAAAAGGCGTTTTAATCTGCAAGACGATAATGCAAATCCGCATTGCGCAAGAAGAACCTTAATGAATTTGAGTGGGAGGTATTGTCTCACCCACCATATTCGACCGACTATCGGAATAACCATTTATTCCGATTGCACCAACACTTTTTATATCGCAAAAAATTTGAAAACCAATTGATTTTTATCGATCTGGCTTTAAAACTTTGCACACTATATGGCAGAAAGTCGTTGATAATGAGGTCATTACATCATTAATAAAAAATAGAAACCTCTTAAACATTTAAGTGTTTGATTTTTATATAAACAAAACGACATTACTATCTGGTCCCCCTAATAATTAAGCGCTTTGGATTTTGAGTTATAGACAAGTAGCACGTGCTACGGACAAATTGACAAATCACACGAAAAAAACCTTCGGTTGAGAAATTTTCAGTGTTTGGGGTTAAGCCCTTTTTACACCAAGGGCTTCAGTTATCATCTCCCAAGAAGTGTCGTCCCGATAGATTGTTAACCAGATTGTTGAGCAACTAACAGAAATGGAATTGTGGTTAACTAAACATTTATATCGCTTGAGTATAAAAATTATGGTACATGGAATGTGCCGATGAGTGTTAGTTTTATAAAATTACACCATAATTTTTTTTTAATTTGAACAGTCCCGCATGATCTAATAATTGAAAAGTTGCCCAAAGAAAAGGCATGTATCTAAAAGCGGATATTCCATAAGGTTTTTGTTATAAGATCGAAAAACTGAGTGTTTTGCAGGTTTGTAAATGACCAATTTGAGCAGAAGAATTTCAACATAAAAACCATAAGCGCCATAAAGTCCCAAAACGCCCTAATTGTTTCAAGCCGCCCGAGTCCGGGCTAGGGCCCTACGATATGTAATTTAATCACATTTAATTTAATTTAAACGTAGAAACATTAAGAGAAATATGATAAAAGTTATATTAAAACTGATAATTCTTAAAACTGATAATTTTACATTACTTAATATTTTGACGTTTAAATAAAATTTTTAGCTTAAATCTGTACATTTGTGACTTCTCAAAAAACCGGATGAATAAATGAACAGATGATAAAACATGTAGGTACACTCGACGAAGGAAAATAATATACAGCTGGGCATATATGAAGTACACCTGTTGGCCTGGTGTTACTTAGCATTTTATGTTCTACTACTATTTAGATCCATTGATTTTTTCCTAATTTCAAGCAATGGACACTGGCAAAAAAATTGAGAACATATATTCAGACTATAAATATAATATCTAATTCACATGGTGTTAATGTTTTTGTTTGAAAAAACCGGTGATGTGAATACTAAACAAAGGCAAACTAAATTAGGTGCAACAAAACAAACTATGCAGCAATTTGTAAAATTGTTGTCCAAATTCCATATCTAAAATCTAAAATCAATTTACTTTTGCCCTTTTATGAAAACAAAAAATGTTCAATATTAAAGGATGCAGCTTTGGGGTGTTAATTTGTTCTGAGAGTAAGAAAAAATTTAAGAATTCTAAGTCTTCTGACTTCAAATTCTAAGTAGTAAATAGATTTCTGTAATAGTTTGGTAAAGGCAAGTTTTATGGGTTTAATGCCCTGTTCTCTTTCTCTTCCTTATCAACACTCATGTTAACACTTATGATTCGAAATTCTTGACACCTTGTTTTCACTTCTCACAACACAACAAACTTCATTATAAATATAAATAATCGCGAAATTGGTGTAGCGGGATTTTCAAGCACTCAGGGAGGTCCCCATGGAGGAACATCAGTTACCCTCACTGAAAGTTGTTGTACCGCGGTTAGGTCAGGGTTCCAGACGGTTCCTTGCTAATTGGCGCAAGTTTAACTTAGAACGAGGCGTCCGCTCTGGTCTATATGGGCGCCAGAGGCCTAAATCTCGGATAAATAGGGGAGACAGTACACACAAAATAAAATTCACAACTAACCAAATAACCAATAACTACCACTTTATTAAAATTTATAACAATAACATTAATATCTTGCAAGATATATTTGAAAAAAATTATACGGCAATACTATTAAAAAAAATTATTACAATAACAGTACTTGCTTGCAATTATAACAATAACATTAAAACCGTGGTGGTAACACCACACACTTAACAAAGTCAGCGAAGCTTCCACGGACTTTTACAACACAAACTCTCTCTCTATTAATAAGATCCCAGTATGACCCCTGCAAGTTGAAATCCCCTTTAATACTGTCCCCAAAATTTACTAAAAATACTAAGCCCTTTACTAATTACTCCCACCCTAAATGACAAATATAACATTGCCCACAGTAGTGGGTAAATAAATCTTAAAACAAAAAAATCCTACTAAATGATGTTTGATCAGATCTAATACAATTAATAATTAAGTAAATTCTAGAAATTCAAATTAGTATAATTGCGTGATACTAATTGCGCCAAAATTAGAAAAAGACAAAAAATAGGTTAAGCAGAGAAGATACATGTCACCAGTGTTTCTTTGATTGCTCCACTGGCTGGAAGAGAACTCCACGGTGTTACCATTCCAGGAATGGCTGAGTCGCTAACAACTGCCTACGTCGTTGCCACAAAAGACCAAACACACGTGCTTGCACACGGATCTGCATCAAACACACGAACACGTTGCTTGAAATTTCTTAAAATATTTCTTCGGCGAGGACATTCAAAGGACACAATCAAGCCTCCACCGCACATGTAACCATGAGATTCCCTTGGGCAGTGATGGGTAAACTATTTAGATCCAGTTTTTAGGAGCTGGCCAAAACTAAAAAGAAAAAACTTTGATGGGCCAAAATATTTTTTGTATTTAAAAAAATACAGTAAATGAGTAATACATTTTTACAATATCAAAATTAAACTAATGCGACGTAAGAACCTACGAGTGTTTTGATAATAGTTCGTCATAATTTGGTTCAAATTGGAACGTAGTTATTCTTAAGAGTGAACTGAGGTGTTCATCTATTTCTAACAGCTTTTTCTAAGTTTTATTATTGAAAAAAGCTGCTCACAAATACATGAAGGTGTAAACATTGCACAAATTCCCTGAGCATGGAATATTAAATTTGGAAAACTAGATTTCGACAAGCCCTTGTAGAACTTTAATTTTGGAACATTTAGAAATAATTGTTTGAGATGATTATTAGATTGGCGTTCAATTAATTTAAGCTGCAGGTCTGGTTTCATTACTGGACAATCCACATTAAAATGCATACTGACAATATCTAAATCTTTTTCAATTGCACTGAAGTCTTGAAATCTTCTTTCAAATTCGCCATTAAGTTATCTCAAGTTATCTTCATAATTCCTAAGCTTGTTTTCTTTCAAAACAGTCGGTGAATTTAACCACATGACAAGTCATTTATAGCTAGCTGATTGGCAAATAGAACAAGTTGTTGTTTGAAACATTTAAGGTGGCCCCAGATATCGCCAATAAATTGATTTTTTCCTTGCATCTTAACACTAATTTGTTCATATGACAGAGCTGTGAAAAATGCAAAATCCGAGAGCCATGCTGAATCTTCAAACATTTCACATTTTGCAGACCAATTTTTCTCATAGAAGAAAGACACTATTTCGTTTTTCAGTTGCCAAACTCGTTGAAAGGCGCGCCCTGCACTAAGCCATGTTACTTTCGTGTACTACAGCACATCAGAGTATTCAGATTGCATGGAATTAAGGAACTCTTGAAATTGTCTGTGAGTAAGCCCATGGGATCTAAAAGTATTTACAAGCTTTACGATTACATCGAGGACTGGTTTTATATTCAAAGCATGGTTTTATATTTTACAGAGGATATCTTGATGTATGATGCATGTAGAAAAACAATATTGTTCTCGGGGTAGTTTAGATTCAAAATCCCAACAAATCGAGCAGAACTTAAAGTTACTAATCTTAGAGGCTAACTGTGATGTTAAATTTTTATCTTTGATTGATTCGATTCTAAATGTTATAGTTTTTCGAGATAAACTTACAGTTTCAAAATCCTTTATCTTATCCGGACATAAAACTTCGCAAACTTGAATCATACATTGTTTGAGAACTTACTTTTGTTCTAAAATTTTGCTGACCTAATAATCCTTTTTGGAGATCGTCGGCTTTTTGTTTTCTTTCGTCATCGGTCATGGATGCATAAAGAGTTTTATGTTTAGAAGTGAAGTGACGGGAAAGATTATAGTCCTTATAAACGGCCATGGTTTCATTGCAAATAAGACACTGTGGTTTGTCTTTAAAATTTATGAAAAAGTACTTCTACGTCCACTCATCTTTAAAAACACGATATTCTGAATCAACTTTACATTTTTGATTCGACATTTTAGGGTTGAAATGTTCTATGAATATGCACAGTGAAATAAACAAACAATAAACATCAACACAGCAGTCGTTCGTTTCAATAAAATTTAATGAGTGTGAGCTGATACAAGTAAACTGTGTCTATTGCGCGTGTGCACATTGTGAATAAAGCCCTATAAAGACTGGTACCTCTATTTATACTTGCCGCTGTTCTATATTCTACTCTTTCTAACGCGCAAACACACCAACTTACTACCTGTGAACGAAGAAAACTTCGAAAAATTCACAGGTTACTCTTCCAATTTCCGAGTGCCCTACTATATGAACACTGCTCTGCTGAGCCTATCA
>WYDF02047848.1:0-12208 GCA_009867245.2 Adranes taylori | reverse complement strand
GACTCTTCTGTGTAGTTCCTTGTATTTTACACTATCCCTGTTTCTGTGTTGTCTTCTTTCTTCCATAAGTTCCAAGAATCTGTCATCCATTGTTGTCTTTTTACCATCCTGTCTGGTCTTAGTTCTTCTTCTGTGACGGAGGTTATATATACTTTTATTTTATTCCATAGGTCTTCTATCTCTGTTTCGTGGTTGCTGTCTATAAATCTATTGTCTATATAATAGATTTATGGTATATTCAGGACAACACTACATAAATTTTAGATTTTTCTAAAATTCCATTTTCAAATTTTTTGCTCGGAACAAAAATGTCCCAGCAGACTTCTTTTCCGGGACACATATGTCCCATGAGTCCCATAGACAAAAATAAATATGTTTCAACTGAATTTTATTAACACAAAATAAAAAGTATAACCGAAAAATAATTAAGTATGGTAACTCGCAAAGCAGTGTTTGCACAGTAGCACATTGCACATTTGACAAAGGGCAGTAGTAGTTTTTCCTTCAACGGGAAGGTGATCACCAACATTCACTTGTAGCTTAAATGACGTTGATCATCTGCCTGTGCAACGTTTTCTTACACCAACAACATTGTCATGGCCACATTCAATTCATTCTTCACCAAGATCTACGAGAAACGTTATAAACGGTTCTTTTTTGTATAATATGGAAGCATTTACAATGTCAGTATCAGAAGCTTGTAGAATACTTTTCGCCACCATTTCGTCGACTTTCTATCAAGCTGATCAGAGAGATCGACTCCCCCATGCTATCGTTATAGAAAGCAATCACTGGTGTGTAGTTAATTGCCTTTATCTCTTTATCTTCCATTTTCCTATAAACTTCTGTTGTTTCTTTACTGTGACTGTTGCTCAATACGAGAACTTCTTTCGTGTCTTGCCACAAGTAGGCAGTTGTACCATACATATTTCCCATGGGCTTGTGCTCGCCACTCTCCATTTTTCCTTCAAATTTTGGAACATTTTCTCGATTTCGCATGCAGATACCAATTACAGAAAACAGAAAATTATTAATAAGTTTCACGAATATAAAACATCTGTCAAAACAAATGGAAGTATTCTCATCATTTGGAATATAGTCTATCAATTTATTAACTACTCGTTCGCCTAAAGTACTGTTAACGTCTGCGTCAAGCTCCTTACCAGAGTAAATGTCTATATTATAAACATATCCAGTTTTTGAGTCACATATTTCCCAAATTTTTATTCCTCTTTTTATTGGCTTGACGGGCAAATATTGTTTGAGATTTGTTTTTCCTTTAAATTTTGCTATTGACTCGTCGATGCTGTGATTAGAACTTGGACTCATGGCTGCTTGAAACAACAGACAACATAATCGACATAATAGATTTTTGAGCAATTAGTGTGCTTTTGTGAATCTTGTTTTTCTTCTTATCTCCTTCCATTAATAGTCGGATATTCGTATTTTCTGAAATATTAACTGATAAACCCTTGGGAAGAGTTTCAAAAATGTATCAAGTTTTGAGCAAGAACTGTCAATCTTGGCTAAAACCACTGGAGCTTTGAAAGCTGGTATCTGGTTTCTAGGTTTGAAATTATTCATCTTCTCTAAATTATTCCATAAAATGAGTTCGTTGGATAGTTGTTCAATCTCTCCGTTTGTCTCTTCTTCACTTATTTCGTTTTGAGAAGAAGACCTTCTCCTTCACTTTCCGCGGGAGATCGAATTCGTCATCTTCGTTTGCACTCAAGTCGCTATCTTCACTGCTGGATATAAAATCCTGATCTTCATCATTGTCGCTATCATGATATGGATCATCTTCACTGTGGGATAAATTTTCCGCCAGTTCCCGCAGCTATTTTTCAGCAAGAGGTAGATTCATTCTAGTAGAAGGAAACAAGTATTAATTTCACGCAGAATAATTGGGACATATGAGACCATTTCGAAAGACTGCTGGGACTTACGTGTCCCAGACGTAATAATTGATATAAATTAGTTATATATATATATACATAAAATAAATGTAGCAAATTGAACAAAACTATGTCGGCTATACATTTTACTTATGTTTCACTAGAAAGATTCCAACTAACTCAAAATATTACACCAAAGGACACAATATTTTAGGTTAGGTGAACAACCGCTTGAAAATAGATGCAAACTAAATATTACGGAGTAGCCGAATCGATCCGTAAATCGTCCACTGGAACATACACGTCCCGTTAGTCCTGAATGGGTTAAACTTGGAACGTCTTATCACCCGCACCTGACGCAGATTTAATTAACTGCTTTATCTTTAAACATTCCTGGTTATAGGTGTATTTCAAACATTTAATCTATTGTCTAAATTCATTTATGCCAGTCATTTTTCCAAACTTTTCCACAATTTAACATTTCGCAGTATGTCTCATATAAATTTCTGAGTTGAAGGGTTTCATCTTCAATGAGCCTTATATTTGTTATTTAATATATTAAAATTATTAAAAAGTAATGATAACAAAACGAATAGGCACAACCAATGTTTTGCACGACGTGTTTGATTAAACTAAGCTCTACCAGTTACTCTACTCTACTAAAGAAAGTTGAGTTTACATGGGTATAGTGGGAGGAGGCTAGCAGAGTGTTTCGAGTTGGAGGGAGTAAGTAGAGTAGAGCTACTGCGCGACATGTGCGACAGTAGTCTACTCTACCAGAAACAAGTCACTCTACTGCAAACTGTACTCTACTGAGATATTTGTTTGGTTTCTACAGATAGCGTTACTCTCCTAAAAACTATACCTGCGGAAACCAAAATTTAGGAATTAGTACAATAGAGTGACTGGTATTATTTCTATAGAGTGACTGGTATTATTTACAATAAAGAATATTTTTATTTTTGTTGTAAAGATATCCTTGTCTATTAATTGACCTTATTTGCTCTCTTAATTACACCTACTTACATATACTTTGTCTATTATATGAACCTATTTTGTTATTGTAAATATAAAATTTAAAAATATATATGTGAAAACATGTGATGCATGTACGGGAATGAAAACACCTTTGAATCATCTAGTTTTATTGCTAATGAAAACTTAATTACATTAAAAATACAAATCTGTTCTGACCTGTAATTTAAAACTCTAGTGACATTTGATTTAGCGATCATTTGATGCAACGTTATAAAATATTATTAATAATAACATTAATTCAATAATGAGACGTGCAGATGTTTGTTTACATTCTTATCAATAAGAAGATATACGAAGATATGTGAACGAGCACGTGTAGTTTGGTATTATTTATTGCGCGTGAATTAATATTTATTTACGTAACCTCAAATGCTTTGTCATTGTCCGCATGCCTACTCTGTTGGTATTTAAATCGAGTTGTGATAATGTCTGGGGGGCGCGGCAGAATCTGCGGTTTCAAACATCCTCCTGCAATTTTTTTTCGGCGTTCAGCAATAATAGATTTAAGATTTTAAATGCTAGAAATAAAACAGAATCCTTATGATATATTATTCTAAAGAGGTGTTTCAAAAAAAGGTATTAGTTACTCTATCATCTACATCATCTAACAAGTACAAATATTTCCCTTTCATCGGATATACAAGTACATTAGACGGGAAGTAAATACCAACTTCATAAGTTTCACATTTGCTTATGATTAGAATGATAATGTAAATGGCAAGGACTTTGTGTTCTATTTAATGACATTAATTTCGTACAGTATGTTTCAATTATCTTCCCCTATTGTTTCCGATCTCTCGAGGCATACGCATACACCTAGCTGAGGATATTAACCACATAGGACTTGAAAGTTCTCGCCTAATTTCTACGTGCGCACCGTGTATCTTGTCTATATCTATTCCACGTTCTTGCAACGATGGTTCATATATAGATTTCTAAATAATTTAATTTATTAGATTTTAAGTAATCGTATTTAATTACACTTTTACATATTTTTCAAATTTAATTGGGAGTGAGTTGTTTTGTAGAATATGTGAAAGGGATGACGACATGTGAATGCATGTACGGGAATGACTTGCGAGGAAGAAAGCTGTTTGGTGGCTAATGTAGGAGTGTTTGGCAGGCGGAATAAAAGGTATAGGGATAATGGAAAGAATTATAAAGGAGAGAAAGAATGGGGAAGGAAATTAAGAAATTAAGGGAAAGAAATAACCTAAATGGAAAATTCTTTATTTCTTTTTGTAGGAGGAAATGTATGAGTTAGAAAGGCGTTTGGGATTGTATCTTTGTGTTCGTTACAATTTTCTAATATTGATTTTGTATTTTATTGTAGGATTATGGTTATAATGTATGGTAATGTATGGTATGGTAATAACGTTTTGTTTTTTAAACTTTGTTGGGGCCAGAATGAATATTGTAAAAAGTTTTATTACAAATTATACGAATAAAGGTTTTTTTTTTGATTTACTGATAATAATGATTCTATTTACACTAAACATTGACATGTTGAGTACATACGCTGCAATGCATGGAAAAAATAAATTATATCAACAAATCTGTCGACGTAGCCGCTATTTGTTTAGCTGTGAAAATCCGTAATGATTTCATCGAGGTTTTTCAATTTGAAATCAAGTATCCACTAGATTTGTTTGCATAATATATTCATAAATACTTCGTGTTTTAATAATTTATGCTGGCCAGTCAACCACATTATAACCATATATATCTATAAGTATGTATTAATTTAAGCCCTCAATTAGAAATAAAACTATAGCTATCAAATATTTAAATAAAATATTCGATTATATCTACTACTGTGAAAATATAGCCAAAGTACTTTACATTTTAGTAGGTAACATGTCATTTACATTTATGCTATTTCTATTTTGGCAATAGACGTATTTTAAAACTGAGTAATTTTATGTTAATATAATAAATGCGCTGAAGTGTATTGCCTACATGTTTATATACAACCTTTCAAAATAAGCACAAGAAGATGTTGCTATTTTACGCCAACGGCTAGCAGATATCACGCAAGACGTAATTGCGAAACCAACCGATTCAAAATTACCGCTCGAATTGCTGATTCATTCATCAAAATCTTCTATTGAGTCAGTATTTAACAATCTGACTCAGTCTTCTATTGAGTCAGCGTCGAAATGTTAATAAAGCGGTGAAACGTGTGTTGCAGAAATATCCGAATGTTCAACCAATATATCTACAAAATAGTGTACCTAATGGGATAATGTGTTAAATTGCTTAAAAGAACAATTAAAATTGAACGATATCCGTTTTCTGGCGAAATATAATACCATAACTATAGCAAACGATGAAAATGTCAAAGAATATATACAAAATTGCATTAAAAGTATGTTATAAATATACTATCCTTTTATTGTATGTTATTATTATTATTCATCAATATACTGTATTTACTATAAAAATCAATTGTTTTACTTATTAGCAGATAATTTTCTATATACTTTTTGCTTTATTATCCCATTTTAAAGGGGGTTTCGAGGCTAGACGTCCTTATAACTGGTGAATGTACTATATCTTTCCCTATTAGCAGTTAATTTTCTATCTATATTACGCTTCGATTACCATCTGCCCAAGGTTCCCTAAGAATTAGCACACCATGCTCCATATATACATCGTATATCTATGTCTAGACCTGATTTCAATATGCATTGATCCCACAATTTGATTGGTCAGCAGTAAACTGTTACTTTGTCCGATATCCTCAGGGCTTAACCTTCCACGTAAGGGAAGATTAAACAGGCCAAATCATTTTTCAGTTTTAGATAAATATTGAGGATAATATGGTGATTACGTTATAGAATACTCGACCTTCGTTTAGTTTCAACCTTGGTACCATATTTATTCGAGATGAAGATGCCTTGTTGTACAAAATTGTCTCTACTTTATTTAGTCTATTTAAATCAAGTCTGTTGATTACTTCCACTACAATATCCTTTGTATTCGTTTGTTTATTTTTAGGTCCGTCTTGTTACTTATATTCTCAACAGATTGATTAGATACTCCTTTAATACAAATATTAGCATCCTGTCATCACGTAGTATTATTAGATTAACTAAAATCCCATATCTTCTCGCCTGTCCACAAAGGGCTACTCAATTCATAGTTTTAACAGGATAAATAAGTTCTACTTCTCTACAAAACACATTCAGTTCAACCAGTATCTGAGATTTTATGTTAAGTTAGGAGTGAGAATTGTTAAAATATTATTTGGGGGTTATAGAATGTGCATACACAAATACACTTTATAAGTACACAATAAATTATGGAACTTTGCCTGATTAAAGCAAAAGGTTCGGTCTTAATAAAGCAAATACGGCCCATGAATTAAATAAATGTATTTCAAATAAAATGCATAAATAGTTTACAACACTCTATTGTACTTTATGTAATTTATTCATACATGCAAATACAACTATAAGGGGATGACGACTTTTGGTAAATAATAAAACAAACCTAACTAAAGTTTAATTGAATTACATAAATATTAATTCGGATGCAACATAGTTTTCGTTCCAGGCCGAAATAAATAAAATAACCACCAAGCAATATTTAACTTACAAGGGAAATCTGGGAGGAATTAATACAAAATAGGTTGACTACCAACATAGTAAAATAGAGTCTCGCACATATATAGTCTCCAATTTGTTAAATTTTCATGAAGCTTATTACTCCACCGATATACTCCATTTTCAATACAGAAATAAATATAAAAACTGGTATCAACATTTACATCAAAGTTTAAGCGTAAATGCATTATCTCCAACAATGAGCAGTCCAGTAGGCAAAGATTGTACTCTAAGTTTTCATACAATTCGCAATTTTGAATAATACCTCCAACCCACATTGAGGTAAGTGAATCAGTATTCATCCCCACCGACAGCCATAAGTACCAGCCATTGTCCTTTGAAAAAAGCATTCTGTTAGCAACACAGTATAAACCTCTCTTCAATCTAATTCATCATACATATTAAACAAAGGTAACTAGTGTGTAATACACACCACACCGCCCACGTTACATAATTCTCTGCTATACAATATTCGCTAAACCAGGCGGTGCGCGGAACGTAAACTCCTTCGTATCTTAACGTTCGTAGCAATAAAGGCGTTTTAAATTTATTATTAAGTCAACCCAATATGGGGTTTCCAAAATTTACCTATTTAATCGATTTAATGTATTTCAAGTAACATGCTTTGTTACACTCTCTTTTGTTGGACTGTCACTTTTCTCTTACTTATGTCAGCAATATGCTTCACTTAGATAATTCAGTGTCAATCCAAAAGGCGGTTTCTGTTATTTATGCTAATTCTACGCTTGTTGTAATTCAAATTTATAATTAATTGAATTCCATTTTAAATGTATATCTTATTGATTTTATTATACTTGGTCAATTTTTTATTCTCGACTTAGTGCCTGGCTAGTACTGAAACTTTGAATTTAACTAGAGTTTTGAAAGTTTTAATAAAATTCTTACCCTTGTGTCACATATTTATTGAACAATTCTTGTAGATGTTCGTATCAAATATCATTAAAGATATTTGTACTCGCTTTCTACACCAATAAAATATGATGCAGCTTATATCTATATAGATATGCGTTAGTACATTATCCTTTGCAAATGTACTATTCATGTCCACCAACGTATGCTCACGATTAATAACGTATGTAAATTTACTTATGTGGAAGTGTATTATAATTCTCATACTCTGATTAACCCCTCTAATGTATTTGTGCTTAGAACAAGATACATGAGACACGCATAGTATACATTCATAAATTTATATCTAAATCGAATTATTGTTTTCATGTTTTAGTTAATTCTGGTTTTACATATTAATGAGGTAATTTCAGTTAGCGCTGCCTATGTTCTCTATTAATCTAATTTGTTTTATTATGCATAAATGTGCTAAGGGAGAAAATATAATGAGATATCGTACATACTGTCAAATAAGTACACTAAATGGGGCGAATCGGGACAATTTGGGATGTTTTTCAAGCCGCTTTCGGGGACAGATTTTTTGTTTCCGATTTGTCGTAATTTTATATTGTGACCTTACCATTAGTTCATCCACAGCATAATATATTATTGGGGCACTCATATCCCAATAATATATTCTTATTTATTTGCATGTTTCCCGATTCACCACAGCTAACAGCTTAATCGGGACAGTCATATCTTTCTCAGTATTTCCCTATTCAAACGTCTACAGGAATCAAAATCAACAGTTTTTCAACCTTCTTTTTAACTTATATTAAAAAACCTACCTATGGAAATTTTTGTTGGATGAAACGTGTATCGGCCACTTCGTTCAGTAGGCGGCGATAATTTTTGAATAACATCATAGTGTTGGAACTCCGACACATCTTCAATATTGGGGAAAATAAATATTTTCTCGCATTTATCTTGATTCATTTCTACAATCTTTCCAATAAAATATTTGACCTCGGTGTCATACTGAAATTTTGGCATGATCCAGTCCTCTTTTTCAAGAACTTTCTCCTCATAATGGTCGGTTGAAACTACAAAGACCTCAGTGGTGATAAAGTGGTGATTGTGGTCACCGGCTTGGGCCAACCACTTTCAGATCTGTCTCACTTGCTGAACTTTCATCCTCTCTAAGATCCGCCACAGTGATTTTGCGCCCAGCCCCTCTATTTATCTTCTTCCCCTATTTAACTCACCACTCTCTGTCCCACATCGATTGATTTCAAATTGTCAACAGCGTTTAGATATTATCTGCTTCCACATCAGAGATTTCGCGTGACAAGCTCCGTAGCACTTTCTGAGTGTAGCACTTTCTGGGAGTTTAAGGGATACATCCCCGTTTTTTTCAAAATGTATTACTCTTAGAATGTTAGGTTTCATTAATTCTAATGATTTTTTCGTAAGCATTGGGAAGTATCTTTTGTCAAAAGATGCGTTACTGCCTTTACTTTTTGATTTGTGAGTTTCTAGCACTTTCCTCCAGTTCAGTTTTAGCGGCCTGAAGAAGGAGACGTCTAACTGCTGCGTGAAATGCGTGGAGTTAGGTGGAAGAAATGCAAAACTTATATTATTCTCTTCTGATAGGCACACTACCTCAAAGGAAAGATGTGAACTAAGATTGTCACCAATCAGCAGCTTATTTCCTGGAAAACATCGACAGTATGGGATTACACCTTTTTGGAACCAAACCAAACAGCATGTGCCATCTATCCACCCATTGTTGTTTCCGTTGTAAAGGCATCCTGGTGGACCACCTTCCGTCCGCAAGTCATATAATTGATTTAATTTATAAATTGTGTAGCAGGGCAGCAAAGTCCTCGATGCTGTAGCAGAATACATAGTAGATATGCTAGCTTTGGTAGAATTCATTACACGCTCGGGATACTTGGATTCCCTTTTAAATATCATTTTACGCTTGCCGGGATCTTCAAATAAAGCGGATTCATCATAATTTATCTGAAGGTAAGGAGGTATATCTTTACTTGTTTTCTCCAGCTGTATGAAATAATTTTTTATTGGAATTGGGGAAATTTCCGCCCGGCTCCTTTTAATATTTTGGCAAAGCCGCTGGGATAGAGTATCTTTATGTCCTTTGAGAAAGCCCAATTCCCACTCCACACCAGACATATAATTTTTAAATTATCGGATGCGAATATCTTCCCTGTCCAAATGATATTTTATGAAATCAAATGGGCTTAGTGGATAGCCCTAATTAAAACACTTTAATATTAAGCGCTTTATAGCATTTTCCACGGTCTCATATATAGCTGTTTGTCCATCTTTATTTTTTCTATTTCAAATGCCAGCTAATTTATATTGTTTGAAATACCTACGCTAAACAGATGTCGAAACTCCAAGTTTTTCCTGAGCTTTTCGTAACGACATTCCTCTCATTATTGTCTCAATCGCATTTGTTACTTCTTCTTTGTTAATAGGTTGATTTGGCTTATCCACTGCATCCCTTTTGTAATGTCTCGGCATTGCAAACTACAAAAAAGATTTTAAAAATACAATTTTAGCGTTGTCCCTATTCACCTCCGCTTGTTAAAAAAAAATTGTACTAAAATATTATTTTTCTAAGGCTACAATGAATTAATTTTTAATTCAATAAATGATATTTACCCACTGAAATATGTTTAAAAAAGTGCATTCAGTCATAAGTCGTGAAATATTATAAAATGTTTCTGATACATCGAATTCGACGACTATAAAAAAAAAACATGAAAACGTAAACAAAACTTTGCCCTCTCAAATATCCAATCAGAAATGATTATTTGGTTTCAAACACTCAGGATCTCGGCAGGACCCTTACCAACCAAACTGAAAGTGTGTTTGCAATAAAACAAAACAAAGGTTTTTCACGGTAAATTTAAATTACTTTTTTTTGTTTTTTGTTCCTATTCATATCCATGTACATATTCACCCCATTTACGTATCCATAATTCATCCGTAAACCTAGTAAACATCATTTTTAATTTTTGTTTCTGCTCTAAGAGATTTCATCTTTTGTGCTAAGATGACTGTCAAAACATTAATAGAGCGATAGAAATTGCGGTGGAAAAAAGTTTAATTAGCACGATAAAAATTAGCAGTCTTGATTATGTTAGGACTTAATTTAATAACTATAGCGTCATATCTTTGCTAATGTTGAAACTATTAAATCCACCCTTGTATTTTATTCGTATGAAAATAACCCGAAGGTAACGTATTGAACATTTGTGTTACAAATATGAAATCGTTTGAGATTTCTAAATATATTTTCAATTTTATTTGTTATATGAGTGGATATCGTGATTTTGCACTGACCTGAATTGCATTACATTCTCGTTTGAGAGCGCTTCCAAGACTATTTTCAGAATAAAGCAGTAAACAAGTTGCTATATTATTAATTTTGCGTTGTATGCAATGTTTGAAGTTACGGTATTACACTGAAAATAATAATAAAAACGGATAACAGAGTAATAATATATATCCACACACAGATAGCTTTTAGTACTATTTTGGAATTAAAATCTGATTCAAATGCTTCAAACCTTATTTTACCTCGGTTCAATTCTTTTTAATTAATTTGCATAGACGTGATTCGACATGCAATTTCGTACATTTTTTTCTTTGGATAAGTTATTGAATTTTTCATTCAAGTGGTAGCGTAATAATACTGCAATTGCAAATCTTAACAGTTCGATTTTTTTATATAACCTTATTCGCAAGCGACGCAAACAGACAAGATGGAAACAAAGAAAAAGGGCTCTATGGACAAGAATGTAAGTTTTATATTCATTTTGCAGGAGATCTGCAGATAAAGTCTAAAGTGCTATGTCGCAATGGGTCCCACCGCAAAGAAAAAGGTAGTCGCTCGTTGAGTTCGATAGTAGATGACATTCAGCACACAATCTTTAATTGCTCCGCTCGACGCAAGGCAAGCACACATATACATGAAATGTTTGGCGGTTTCAACTTTAAAACACTTGGAATCACAGAATCCTTGAAATATTGTGGCATCATTCACAGACTCCATCGTAAAGAAGAAAACGTTCAGACGCCAGGCAAATGCCGGTATATATTTTTCTTCTGTTGTAAATACATGCTTTAAAAAATTTCTTTCGTAAAATAATTATTAAACATATTGTAAATAAGTGCGTTGTTTATTTTAATTTTGTTCGTTGTTTATTTTGATTTAAAAACATTCGTTGTTTATTTCAATTTTCCCATTATATTTGTTTAACCCTTAATAACCCAGTATGCGGTTGAAACTTATATATCCAGTGGTGTCCGACAGACATATCTTCTCACATTCTAAATTTTTTTCATTGTTTATGAGTAAAGAACTTGCTAAATACTTATGGTTCTTACATCTACTTACATTTGGTTAATAACACATGAATTTATAATTGTCACATGAGAAGAGGAGGGATAACACATGAAAAGAGGAGGGAGAGAAAGTAATAAGGATGTGTTTGAAATGAATGGTAGGATAATCGAGTGCGTGAATAAGTGGAAGTACCTAGGTTACATGATGAGTAGGACGGGGACTGTAACGGAACACGTAAAGATGATAGTAAAGAAGGCGGGAGTAGCAGCAGAATGGTTATGGAAGGTATGGATGAATAAGTTTGGGGAATCGATGAATATGAGGGTAAGAAATATTGGAAATATGTGTAGAATGTATGGAAATGTATGGGGCAGAGGTTTGGGCGGTAAGGGAGAGAGAAGAGATTGAAAGAAGGATCGGGATATACTTAAAGAGGA
>WYDF02047826.1:0-12208 GCA_009867245.2 Adranes taylori | reverse complement strand
CAGTCTTGATTGAACATGCGCGAAGAGAGCGTCTTTATGTACATATATATAATTATGGCGTCTTAATAGTTTTATGCCGTTTTCTGTTCTCTTTATGGCTTATGTTTTATGTGTATGGCGTTGTTAATTATTAAATAGTTAGAAAATATTAAAAAGTGTTTTATTAAGACTGACAGTCACTATAATCTCAGAACTTTGTTCGTGTAATTGTAATATTTTATGTTATTATCTTAATAAGGATTTACAAATATTGGGTAAGTAATCCGGGATCTCGGGAATACGGGAACACGTGAATACATTTTTCTGAAATTTTCACACAATGTTGCATTCGAATACGCGCATGCCTTTATATACGTAAAGCGGGCATAGGGGAACGCTGGAATACGGGAATTTAGGATTACGGGAATACGGGAATATGTGAATACGGGAATATGGGAATACGGGAATACGAGAATACTGGAATACGGGAATATGGTAATATGGGGGTACGGAAATACGGGAATACGATAATATGGGAATACAAGAATACGGAAATACGGGGATACGGGTATACGGGGATATGGGAATACGTGAATACGGGAATATGGGAATACGGGAAGGTGGAAATTTGGTAATACTGGAAAACAAGAATATGGGAATACGGGAATACGGGAATACGGGAACACGGCAACACATATTATTGAAACTTTTTTCCGCATATCGATGGTCGCGGCGAATGCCGCGGCAATTTGGCCATGTCGCTGGCTACGTCTTTGCCATCAGACTTAGATGCATTTAATATCAGACTGAGCTACAGCGAAGCTTGGCCGGGTTTAGCTAGTATACTATATGCGAGCGAAATTTCAGTCTTCTAATATTAAAACTGAATTTTTCAATAAAATAATCATTTCGAGATCCTCCAAAAATTAAAATGTATACCCATTTATGCCACTAATAACAACATTTATGCAATTGCGTAAGCAGGTTATATGTCTGATACAACGTAAAATAATTTTTCCTATAACTTTGCATATATGACCTATTACGTATGTCGTACATGTATATAATACGATTGTTGAATCTCGGTTGCCATGGCGAGAAGTTGCAAAATTTTAAGTTATTAAGGGTCATATCTTTGAAATGATAAGAGCTAGACCCATCATATGTGGTATCATTGTAAAGCAAATCACAAGGGCTACCACAATATAAGGAAATATACAGGGTGTTACTAAAAAGTGTTACATAAGTTCTCCAAGTTTCATTTTTCTAGTCTACCAAATTGCATCGAGATCGGTTACATAGGGAAGGAAAAATTATTGAACATACAGACGTATATACGTTCATACGTACAAACAGACACCGAAAAATCCTATATCTTTCATATACCTATAGGTTTTGCATATGCATATGGTATATGAAAGATAAAAATAAATAAACATAAAATAAACATAATGAAATAAAATTATTTATTTACCTGTTGGACTCTTCAAACCTAATGCTAATTCTTTTTCTTCGTCATTCACATCATCGGCATCTCTCGAGTAAGCTGGATTATCAAATCCACTATCCGTTTTTTCATGATTATATTTTGGCGTTGTGCTCACTAAAAAGCTATTACTATTATATTTTTTATTCATCTCTTCTAGATTATTGTGATGTTCTAGACTTTCATTAATATTTAATTTGATAGTCGACATGTAATGTAGTAATTGTGTTTCTTTTGGTTTTGGATGATTGTTTTGATGCACCTGCTGATGATCAGTTTCATCTAAATGATTATTATTATTGACGGGTAGTGTGATCTCACTTTTATGATGTGGATAGGTATGGGTTTTGATTGCTGGTACTATTGGTGATATGGATGTGTCCATTGAAGACGGTGATGACCTCATTTCGTGAAGCCCTGTAGTAGACGTCGAATCTGGAGCTGTATCGCTGCCGCCATAACTACTATCAGCATCCATTATTCTGTAAGAAAATTTTCATCATTTTAGATAGTTATATGGTTGTTGTCTTTTTGAATCAATATTTTCAGTTTCTTTGTGTTTTAAATAAGTTGATTACATTTAAAATAAATGTTGTTTGCGGTTATGTTTTGATAGAGTATGACGTAATACCGGTAGGTGTCACACAATATAACATAAATGTTACGAAATCCAAGATGGCGGTTGTCATTCAAGGGTATTCCGCTCTAAAACAATTGTATTCCCCTTTATTCCCATTTAATGCGTCGGCTAATGCGATTGTATTAGATTAGGACCTGCGATAGGGGCTCCGTTTTTTTATCGCTATTTGGCTTATAATTTTTACCGCTGGATAGCACTATTAACATAAATCTCTATGTGTAATAAAACCAGATGTTTTAACCAACTGATTTTAGTCAAATAAAGTTCTATGTATTTACCATAGGGCAAATAAATAAAACAATAAAGATATACAATATTTATTTTCCAATATAATTAAAATTTACAATATATGTAATATAAAAATATTTACAATAGAAAATGAACAATAAATTATTTACACATGCTGGTCATTTATAAAAGTAAACGTGATCGTACATCTCCGAATAGTGTCATCATCCTCACATCATCTTGATAAATGATTTGAATACTACTGCTCCATACGTAGATAAAATTGCAGAGCAATTGAAGTTATATACTCTGCATGCAATGAAGTTTTTGTAAATAAAACACCGGCAGACGCTTTTTCGGCTGTTTATTTGAATACTACTCCATATGTTGATGGAAATATCAGCTACATGCTATCGTAGTGGATATTGTCGATGTCAAGCGGCGCAGAATTGTTCATTCTACAAATTTATATGAATTTCCTAAGTCTACATGGACTATTAATATTAATAAAAGTTGAGCGAAATTAGATGATTCACAAAAACAAGTTGAAACATATTGTAATAAATTAAAGATTTAGATAAAAAACGTACATGTGCAGCTATGGACCTGAGCTGCCCCGATACAATATGTTCAAACTCCTTGATTGAATCAATTGAGGATCATGCAATATCTTTATGACCCCAAGTCAACGTTTTTACGCCATCCTCACAAATATAGCGCTTATCGTCAAATGGAGATAGAGCTAATTTATTTATTTTCTGAGTAAGGATAGTATGCTTGATTGATTTAAATATATATTGTTGCTTATATAATTGCCTCCCATCAAGCAAAGAATCTTTGTACTCTTGGACATAAATTTCCTTGGAAACAACAATGTTTTTCACCCCTTTTCCTTTTTTTTTTGTACTTTATCTTCAGTCTGATGACAGTATAATGTTGCTCGCAATCCTATAAACTCGTACCTAATTTTTCCCCCGTACTCATCCTTCATCAGATCAGGTACAGCTTTGTTGCTTAGAGGCATATGAAATTGGTTATTGATGGAGAAATTTGATTTGTCAAATTTGTCTAAATTTTGTTTCCTATCTTTATATAGGTTGTCTGTCTGTATGTGCATAGTAAAACTGTCAATGTGCATATAACAAAGTTTTAATCTGTCTCCGTATGTTGGCTTGAGGTAATTGTAATAAAACTCATACATCAAGTGTTTGGATAAGTCGAGTACAGCAAATCCAACAGACATGGGAACTATAGGTTTGTACTTTTTTCATACAGCTCTTTTGCATCAGCAGTCAACCAATTCATAAACACTTGAGGGCATTTTAGACCCAAATGAGTTTTAAAGTTATTGAGGGAAAGATCAACTTCGGAAACAATATAACTGGAAAAACTGTAGGGTATATGTTCATGTGTTGTACGAGTATAGTATTGGGAAGCACACGGATCACAGGATGCGATAGGGGCTTGATACAATTCAAAATCAGCATACACAATAAATAGAATTTTCAATTGCTTGTAATAATTTTCAAAAGATAAAATATCACCAGGTCTTTCCATTCCGGACCGTATTTTAATCACATCTGTCGCAGGTAAAATAGTACAGACATGATTGCAATCAAATTTTGTTTGGTTGGTCAACTGTTCCTCGGTATAAAAGAATGTTAAACAACCATTACATAGATGAATTGTTAGTAAATAAATTACAGCCTAAGTAAAGTTAGCCGATTTTAGTTCATGGCGATGAGTCCAAGTATAGCCGTTACAATAGCCATCTTGGCTTAAAATATAATTTCAAATGGAAACTTTTCCTTTATTTCTGGTAATCGCAATTGGTAGTTTGACATATGACTTTTTATCGTCCTGTGGCACCCTAAATGGTAGTTTTTATTTAAAGGCACTTTGTTTAGATGTACATTTTTTGGGGCTCTTCTGAATTAAGATTTGATGCCAAGAAGCTTCTTTAGTTATTCAGAATGTTATAATAATTGGATATTTTAATCTACGTAGTTCTAATATTTTTTTATTTATGTGGTCAATATAAATCGTACTGCGTTACTTATTTTGTATTTCTATAAACAGTGATTTATTAGATTACATATCTTGGGATATACGAGGGTTGACTTTTATATTTCTGGATTTGGCCAGCCATTTCACACAGCCTAGTGCTGCCAGCTGACAAATGACTTTTCTATGGTAAACTGAAATATTTGGCATTATTTGTATTCTGAATATTTTAACCTACGAGCGTTAGTTGTGCTGTTGAAAAAATCATCTAGGCCAGAAATGGAATTAAATCGTGAACATTTTTGGATCATTTACATTTTTGGACACTTCAAGATCGTCATGTGACTGATCGTGAGATTAAAGCATTCAATATTATATAATCATTTGGTCGTCGAAAAAAAAAATGTTCTCTTGGATTCCAGTCCCTCATAATTTAACAATCGCACAAAAAGAGGCTCGTGTCAATTAATCGAAAGAAATGCTCATAAAATACGATCGTGACGCTTCAAAATGTGTATCACATATCGACAGGTGATGAATCATGGATCTATTCGAATGAGCCCGAAAATAAACAGTAGTCGAAAGAGTGCGTTTTTCCAAACGAGCCAAATCCAACACAAGTTGTTCGATCAGGAAGCATAGAGCATGGTAAATAGTTTGTTTTTGTGAAAAAACTGTCGCAACCCAATTATTGGTGGAACGTAGAACGATCAATTCTGATCGGTACACAGCCATTTGTGGGCCAGAAGTCTTCGGAAAAATAAGGTAAAAAACAACTACTGCAGAAAGATTATACTCAATCACCACAATGCTACCTCACACACATCGGCTTAAACAAGTGCACTGAAGACGTCGATTAGTTGGGTCATCTGCCGTTTAGTCCTGATTTGGCACCCAATGTCTTGATATTTATTCACCACATCAAAAAAAAAATTGCGTGGTGAATTGCAGTTTTGTTTCTACACCTGAAGAAGCGCTTGATGTGTTCGGAACGCTAGTTTCGGAGGTATCTCAATCGGAGTGGAAAGTTTCTTTGGAAAATTGTTTTAAACGAATGCAAAGGTATATTCTTCTTAATGGAGAATATTTTGAAAAACAATAAAACCATTGTCGATAAATAGTTGTTTTTCTTCACTAATCCCGAAATGTAAAAGGCAACCCTAGTCATTGATTAAAAAAAAACCTTCAATGTTTTTAAAGCTATCTATAGAGATTGTTTCATTTTGATTGAACCGCCAAAGGCATTTTGATCACAAATTTCCTTGTGCATATTCTATATTTGACTTTCACGCATAATATTTTGATAAATTGAAATTATAATTTTTATCATTCGAGGTGAAAGATACAAAGATACTATTATAGCAAACATTCCCCTTCAAGAAATGAATGTAGAAATGAATAAATCGCTAAGTTAGATCAGAAGGACATTTTTGCATTCACCGCGTTTTTACCGAAATTAATATAATAATTAATTATACCAATATGTTTGAGTCATTAAACAGAAGTAATAATTTATAACTTGAATAATTATATGTTTACACGAAATTATTGGAATAGAATGTAGTTCTATTCTTATCTGTTTTTAAATTTTTAAATTGATCCAGTAACCCTGCATATTTGTTATTTGTACCATTATTCGTACATATTGTCACAGACGAGACGTTATCTAAATTAGTTTACCCTAGACCAGCGCTTTCCAACATTTATGCTACCGCACCTCCCCGAAAAAAAACAATTTTTTCGCGCCTCCCAGATTTATTTATTTGTAGATGATATTATAGTATAAAAAATATATTTTTTTGTTAAAGTATTTTGGGGCATCCCCTGGCAATAGTGCGCGCCTCCCAGGTTGGAAATCGCAGCCCTAGACGGAAAATCAAGATTTTTAAACATATTTTGTATATTTATCCACTTTCTCCTAATTATTTTATGTAGCTAGTACTTTCATCGTCCGGGGCGGTCAGTCAGTTTACCGCCCCTTACACATTAAAAAAAGCGAAAAAAAAGTAATTGACAGTCTATGTTTTGATATATTACTGTACTTTATTTTATTTAAACAGTAAATAAAGAATAATATGTATTTCAACGGGTAGAAAGGCGACCTAACGAAAATCTAACCTCCAAATAGACACAAAGATGAGCCAACGAAATTTCTCCCTACGGGCGGATAGAAAGTTCATTTGGTGGTTAGGCTTTCGCTATGTTGCATTCTTCCTTGTGTGGAGGTTAAACTTTTGCTAGGTCACCTTCTTGTCAATTCGGAAGGTAGAATTTGGCAAGGTTGTTGGTTGTACCCGTTTAGAGGTTAAACGTTTATAACATGAGAGATGACATCAACGCTGCAATGAACGTTATTACACATGAAGGATAACAGAAAAGAAAAGAATTCTGTTCACTTGAATATTTTTATTTACATGTTATTTTTCAAAAATACTTCAATCCTAGTATTAGTACTGAAAGTACATAGCAACTAAAAAATACACAGCATTATTTGCAGATAGGCCTTCTATTCCCTTAAAAAGGATGATATGTGGAAAACTTTGCAGATATACGGGATACCGGAAAAGATGACAAAAGTACTTAATGAAACATTCAACTACACATGGCGTGTCATCCACGAGGGGAAAATCACGGAATCACTCACATTCAAGTTAGGAGTTCGACAGGGATGTATTATGTCCTCAACTATCTTTCTATTGGTTCTGGATGAGGTAACGAGGGGCACAAAAAATAGAGGGGCATACAGTGGAAACAGACTCATCAATTAGAGGATCTAGATTTTGCATATGATATCTGCCTACTTTCACAGAACCACATTCATATGGAAAAGAAACTCCAAGACCTCGAGTGCGAAGCCAAGATGGTGGGTCTGAAAATAAACTCCCCCAAAACAAAAATTATGAAGATAAACACAAGACATGTAAGAACACTGAGAGTGAACAATAATGACATCGAAAATGTAGAAGAGTTTACGTACCTTGGGAGCATAGTTTCTAAGATGGTGGTTTAGCTGCAGATGCCAGAACAAGAATCCGAAAGGCAAATAGGGCCTTCATTCAGGTGTATCCATTCCGGAGGGCAAGAGAGATTTCCTAAATGACCAAACTCCGAATATTCAGAACCAATGTGAAAGCAGCGTTATTATAAGGTTGTGAGACTTAGAAGGTCACCTCCAAAATCACTAGTACCTTGCAGATTTTAGAAAAATTCTCTAGATTAAATTCCTTAGAAAAATTCTCCGAATCTTCTGGACAAATGTGATATCTAACAAAGATCTTTGAAAGCAAACGGGAGAGGAATCCATCTCAATTCAAATCAAGAGAAGAAAATGGAGGTGGATTGGTCATATAATCCGAAAAAACCAGGATGCTGTAGAGAGACAAGTTTTGTTCTGGAATCCGTAGGGAAGAACGAAACGTGGAAGCCCATAGACATCATGGGAAGGACTGTAGATAAAGAGGCAAAGAAGGAAGGAAAGACTTTTGCAAAGCTAAAGGTCCTTGCTAGTAATACAGTGCGTTGGAGAAACTTCGTCGAAGTCCTATGCTCTGGATAAGAGCGAAAGGGATTAACTATTATTTACAGATGAAAACAATTTAAAAGTTGACTTTTCATGCGTTTCTGTTGCAAAATTGGAAATAACTTTGCTCTAGTCAAGTGACGGTGCAGTTTCGTTTCTATTGAGATAAAACTGCCAAATTGGTAAGTCCGTCTATGCAGACCTTAAGTAATACAACCAGGTGTCGCGAGACTGAGGGTAACCTAATTGCGGATCTAGATGGTGCCCTCTCAAGATGGAGAGAGTACTTTAGTGAGCTACTGAGAGGTAGAAGAGGTCATAAAGAAAATGACCAATCATCGCGCCACAGGATAAGACCGACACCCAGAAGTGTTTAAGTATGGAGGAACGAACCTCACCGATGAAAACATTTGCTCAATAGAGGAAATGCTAGAGGAATGGAATATGTCAGTTATTCTACCTCTACATAAAAAAGGCGATAAGACCCAATGCGGAAACTATAGAGGGATATTGTTGCTTAACGTATGGTACAAGATCTTTGCTAAAGTCTTCAACAAGGGATTAGAGGCTTACACAGAAGCTTCTATTGTCAAATACCAAAGTGGGTTTGGACCTGGAAGGTCGACGACAAATCATATGTTTACTCTAAGGCAGTAGATTTTAAAGCCGCCAATGACTGTGTGTCCCGCCAGAAGCTCTACCATGCGATGCAGGAACTTGATACACCACTGAAACACGAATAATCTTGCTCAAATCGACGAGTAAAGTCAAAGTACATGGGAAACTTTCCGATCAATTTGATATATATAATTGTCTCAAAGAAAGGGACTCATTATGAGGTATCCTATTCAACATCGCTTTGGAATCTGTCATGAGGAAATTACCAACAAACCCGAGAGGCACAATAGAGAACATACAAACCTCGACAACAAAGCTAAGAAAATGGGGCTAGATGTCAACAAGGAGAAAACAAAATATATGATAAACCCTAGGAACTCAATCAGGAATCAGAATCACTGACAAATTCAATGGTTATCAAAGGGTCGATGCATTCAAATATTTGGGAGGCATCCTAACATACGACAACGAAGCACCCGACGAAATTAAAGCAATAGTAACGGCCGAGAACCGGTGCTTCTTTAGTTTCCAGAAGCTACTTAAGTCTTCCCTTGTCTCTAAAACATTTAAACTTTTGGTGTAGAAGCCAGTGGTCTTGTATGGCTCAGAAATTTGGTGCTGTACACGAGAACAATGGGTGGCGAATAAGAACCAATAAAAAACTGAAGACATCTATAATGCTCCATCGATCATGTCAGACATCAAGGCAAAAAGACTACAATGGCTCAGCCACGTCCAGAGAATGGGAGATCAGCGGATGCCAAAAAAGTTCTTCACCCAAGACCTGTAGGAAGAAGATCCGTGGGCCGTTCTAAACTTAGATGGAGTCCTTCGCATGGTAGGAATCCGAAACTGGATACAGTTGGCTACCCGGAGAGGCGACTGGCGAAAGTCTGTAGTAGACACAGCCCGGCTGTTTAATGGACTGTAGCGTCACCAAAGTAAAGTAAGTATTTGAAGGACAGTCGCTAGAGACTTGCATGACTCCACACCAATCGAATTAATATAAGTCAATAAACCTTTTGGTTTTCGTCATTATTGGTTGTTTTTTTAGAATAGTAAAACATCTTTAGTGTCTTAATAGGTCCTCAAAATCAATGTCATGTGGAAAATTTTCTGCAAGGACTTTACAGTGTTGAGATAATTTTCCTTGGCTGATTTTCTCTTCTTGAGGTGATTTTCAATCTCGCAAAGATAACCAAATCGTTTTTCTAGCTCCGAAAGATGAGTGAATCTGTTTCTCAGCTCAGCTGACAATTTATCTATAATTTCAATTAGACAACGTTTTAGAGTAATCACGTTAATTGAGCGGCGGACTGTAAGCATCATTCAGTATTTTGCTGATCGACACGTCAAGATATATCGCTAAGTTATAAAAGTACTAAATGGTACAGTTTACAAAATCCACGAAACTGCTTTAATGAAGCATTTACACTAATTAATAACAAATACATTAAATAACAAATATACAAAATGACAAATAATGATTGATTGTAATTTGAATGTTGAGACTTTACCTGGAATACTGAAGGTTCTTGACAGTTAATCTTGGCGAACTAGGATCCCGAAATTAATTAACGGCTGTTTAAATCCCATTTAAATGAAGCTACCGTTCATTTACAAATGGAGCGGTGAGCTTGTAATAGCAATCGTAACACTCGAGAGCGAAGGGTTCTGCGCTTCGCTAAGCGAATGCCGATTGTTGAATTGAAGATGCTTTTTGCAAGATGCTATAGGCAGGTACTTAATTCTTCTATAGGTACGTTTACACCCTTGTAAAATTAGTATGTATAAATAACTGCAAATTGATGACAAGCGATAATTCTTGCACACACACACACACACACACACACACACACACATCCTCACACACACACACAGAGGTAGATAGATGCGCTTGGGGTTTTCAATACTTTGAAGATTATTACAATAAGATAAGTTCGTACCAAGAAGTGTCGTATCTAGAAATGGTTTTTTGGTGATTGCACGAAATTTTAGTAACTGCTGATAATTTGGTCAAAAAGGTTGCTTAATATATCATTAGCATGCTCTCCAACCATTTTACGTTTTTGTCTCATAATCTCTTATCTGTTTTCACGCCCCATTCCTCACATTTATTCACAGATTTTTCAATGCCAATGTCCCAAAGATTTGTTCTTCTTTCAATCTCCTAACTCATCTTCAAGAGTTTGCTACTGTAACAGTGCACTGTGAACGCTTAGTTAATATGCAATACTTTCTGAGAACGGTTTACTGCAGGGTGAATTTCTGCCCAAAAATACACAAAACATATGAAGTCAAATCCAATAGTGAGTATTGCAGCATCTCCCCGTCTTCGTCTCTGAGTTTTTCTAGACAAGTAATAATGTAAACGGAATTATTGCTAAGATACTGCTTTAACAGCATCTCCGATTGACAGCTATTATCATTCCATTTTGAATGCAAATTTGGCTGTTTCAAATCTCGCGCAAAGTATTAATCTCACACAGAAAAAATGAATTGGATTTGTTTGTACGAATAGATAGCAACGAATAACTGCAGTTTTCGATTTGATCGATCACTTCCTCTTGGCCTAATTTGTTTGAGCCATTAATGTAGTTAGAAGATAAGCTGTTTACTCTATGCATTTCCGGATTTTAGTAAATTGTTTTAGTAAATTTCAACTTAACTTTTCCATATGTTATGTTGAGCTTGTAAAACAAAGAGTTAGAGCCGACGTCGTAGTGATGTGGATAAGATGCACGACTTGCACTGCAGCGTCTCAGTTTCGATCCCCAGCGAAGACAATGGTTTGCGTTGTTGATCGAATCTAGGCAACACACGAAACGAGGTCGGTAATTATAGGAGGAAAGTAACTATAATTTATTATGCACATCTATAGGAGTAGATGTAAAACTTCGGTCCAGTGTGTGCGGGTTGGCACGCACTATAAAGATCTCTTTACGAGTTAATCATTAAAGGTTGGTAAAAACGAAACTATCTGAATCGAATTAATCATTAAAGGTTGGTAAAACCGAAACTATCTGAAACCAAGTAACAGCGTCGATGGCAGAGACTCGACGTTAAAACACATAGTCGGTGATAAGCCAAAATAGGCAGAAATAGGCCGACTATAAATAAGTATATTACAACAACAAAACAAAGAGTTGAATGTATTAAATTAAAGTATTCCAAAATGCGATATTCAATTATAAAAGTATGTTCATTATTTTCTTATTAATCGTACTGTTTCACAATAAAGCAATCTTCCAAAACCTGAACATTATCTTTTTAGCTCTAGATTATTGAGACAATGCATGTGTGCTTGTATAGAAATGCCAGCCAGTCGAGTCGTAAAGTTCTGTAAACTGTTGGGTGTTCGATTGTTGTTTCGTCGCTAATAATATAGGCTCTTACGTTAGCTGATGGTTATACACATTATATGTCCGAAAAGAGCGGTTAGCCTTGGTCAATGACTATACTATTATAAATCAGTGGCTACTAATATTTTTACTCGTTACAATTGCTTAAAAATCAAGTTAAAATGGCAATTTTGGTATCACAATTCATTTAAACTGTATATAGTATTTTGCAAATATTAGCTATGAATTAGAACAATATTTAAGGTTTAAGATTTAAAAAGATGAAAACCAGTAAATCCTCTGGAGGAGATGGAATAGTGGTGGATGCCTTAAAAATTGCTGGAAAAAGACTATGGCAGGCTCTTGCCAAACTTTTTACTAGATGCCTACAG
>WYDF02047814.1:0-25561 GCA_009867245.2 Adranes taylori | reverse complement strand
GGTTATTGAAAGGAATATAACACTTGCTAATTCATCACGGGTTAGTCCAATTCCTCTTCGTGTTAGAAGAATTCTGTTATCACTCTAGGTGCAACGATTAAAACAAATTTGAATAGCTTAAAAATATCCGACGTTGTGTATGCATTAAGTCGTTGACTGTGGATGCGCTACTAAAAAATGGTCCTGAAGATGCTTGTACCTTATGGTAAAAAAACGTATACACCCTAGTCAGCTTTTTTAAGCTATTTGATTGTTTGGAATCCTCAACAGGTACTTAGAAAGTGAGGAACTCATCTAAAAACATCAACATAAGATTGCTACGTCTTAAAGTAATTCTATTTACAATTTTCATTATACTTATCACCGGTAGCGTGCTTATAGCTAATTCTAAGATGAATTATGTGAGAGTCTATATATTAACATCTTATACCTTATAACTATCATATTATATATATATATATATATATATATATATAACAAAGATAATACATAAAATATATATATATGTATATAGTTAAGATTATTGAAAGGAATATAACACTTGCTGATTCATTACCGGGTTGGTTTAGTACAATTCCTGTTCCTGATAGAAGAACTCTGTAATCACTCTAGTTGCAACATTTAAAACAAATTTGAATAGCTTAAAAATATCCGACGTGGTGTATGCATTAAGTGGTTGACTGTGGATGCGTTACTAAAAAAGGGTGCTGAAGATGCCTATACGTTGTGGATGAAATACGTATATGACCTAGTCTGCTTTTTTTATACTATTTGTCTGTTTGTAATCGTCAATAGGTACTTAGAAAGTGATTAACTCATCCAGAAAATCTTAAATAATTATACCTATGTACCCCAGTGAACTAAATAAAATCGTATGTTTCTCGTTATACGCTTAGCATCTTATAAATATGCATGAACTATTTGAAGAACCGATATTGACAAATTGACTACATAACTTTCAGAAGGAATATGGATTGGATCTCAATTTTCTTTCTTTCCTTTTATAACAAAAAAATACTTCAACGATGAAACAAACTTTTATTTTAATAAAATCATTTAATAGAGTTTATGAAATAAACATAAGCATTATATGTATTATTTCATGCAATATTTAAAACAAGTATTGTTAGAACTATGTTAAAATATTTTAAGTTTAATTTTTCGTAGAATAGTTTTAATGCAAATGTTTGAATGATCCCCGAAATCAATTCATTGAATTAGCAATATTCTGTCTGAGGGCCATACCAACTTTTTTCAGACGATCGATGTGGCTTACTATTGAATTTACTAGCGCTTGATTATGTTTTGATAATTCTTTTTTTAGTTTTGTTTCAACATTTTTCAGCGCATCGATGTCACTTAACATTAAGTTTATTTGCACTTGATTTTGTTTCAAAAATTTCTTTTTTGGGAGTTTCGTCAACATCTTGTTCTGTACCTTTAGAGATATACCTTTTGCTGATCCAAGTTTCCATTTTCCTGGCGCGGATTTTCCATCTAAAATAATATATTGCAATATAAAATGTATGAATCATTTTATGAACAGAGAATTTTAGAGAATCTCGATAAACTCATTATATTAAAGGCGATAAACTTCACTTAAGTGCATTAAAGGGCTTATGAACATTTTACTAGTTAGAGATAGACGTAAATAAGTTTTTCAAGCTTAGAAAACTACCAGATGAGACATACAGAAAAATATATTTTTTGTCGTTTATTTAAAAATAGGTTACAAAGATCCATGTTGCAGCTTATTCCACCTGATCTTAGGCTAAATTTTGCAACACTCGATCCCTTTTGATCGGAGTTTCTCGACCACGTCGAGCTTCCCGGGTTAAAAACTATATACTCTTATGCTCGCTCCCCTCCCCCAATTCTTTTTTTTACATTTTTGTGATAGAAATTCATACGCACACTAATTGTACGACATTTATTAACAAATACAACCTTAATTTAATCAAAATCGTAATACAAGTAAACATGTTCTGGATCAGTTAATCGATTCTAGGTTCCGTTTTTGTTCCAGCTCTTGTCAGAACGCTATCAACGGCAAGACAATTCTGCTGCAACCAGAGCTTAAAAACCTGTTAAGTTTGTCGAGGAAAACGGAATAAGTATACACAATGCAAGAACAGAAACTTTTAGATTAAGAAAGAAACGTTTGATCCACACCTTCTCCAATGTCAACAGCTGAAAGTCATCTTTCATGCTGGAATCGGCGTTCATTTCTATAAGTCCTTCCTGAGCTTCTTCTGGTAATTGTAAGGCATCTACAACAACTGGGTTTCTAGCCATAGTCTCTGATTTTTAATTCCTTCGTCTGGTAGAAAAAATGATAATATATGTGCAGCAGATACTTTGTGACTCCAAAGTCCAAGCTTTACTTTGAAACCCTGGATATGGTCACAGTTACTTATTAAAATACAATATTTACCATGAAGCTTAACTAATTGCAGGCTTCAGATTTATAAGTCAAGTAGTCCAACCTGCCTTGAAATTGTTCATTGTTGAACATTTGAATAAAATCGTTCATTTTCCTTTGAACTTAAGTAAAACAATGACCTGTTCTTTCATTTTATAGAGAGGTCTCAGGATGTTACCCTTACATAACGAGTGTGCGGAGAAGAAGAGCTTTGTGGTCAAAGTCAGTTATTGAATATAAAATACCCTTTAAATTGATCCAAATAAATAAATTATTTATCCTTTAATATAATGCAAATCGCTTACTCAAATTTTATTTGATTCTAATATACAAAGAAGAAAATGCGATGTATAACACCAATGCAGTGTAAAGGGAATACAATGCGGAAACACAAAAGAAGGGGATCGCAACTCATACGTACAAACGCGTTTGCCTCCCGAAACATTGATATATACCAAAAGTCATTATTACGTGGCGCTGGGACGGGGTGTTCGCTGGGACGAAGATCGTTAGTTTCACATATAGATACATTTTTTCGTTATTTTCTGTCTTTTAAGAATAATTTCCGTAAAAATCATTAACTGAATATTTCAGCATCTCTAAGTTATTCTTATTGACGACCTCTACATTTTAGGAATAAATTTGTTGCGATTTTTCTTACACTTCAGTCTGATTGGTTGCGATTAGAAGACGGCAGGACGTGCTATATCTCGGTCGTTCTCCATATACTCTCGCAAGTTTTTGAACCGGCTGTGAACCAGACTACAGCAGATTCCAAAAAAATATGAAGATTTTCCTCCACAAACCTAAGCTTATGATGACCTCGTAGTTTCTTCGTAGTATATATTCGATGACCTCGTAGTTTCTTCGTAGTATAAATTCGATGACCTCGTAGTATATATTGCAGACTGAAGATACATATACAGCTCAATTTCATGTTTAATTGTTATTGGCCGGTTTCAATTCTAATAAATCGGATTGCCATTCTCATTTCAAGTCATCTCCTGTTATATTGCTACTTGTTTTCTTTGCCACGTTTGAGCTTATGGACTCTCAGCAGTTGGAATACCGCTTTGTCCTCTGCTTGTAAAACTAATATACTTTAGTTTTATTTACTAATTTTAAGTTTCTGCCTGCAATGAATGAGTACCAACTTTTGCATAGTATCATTAGAGGGATAATATTATGGGATTTATTTGCTTATTTTGTAAGCTGCATTCTTATGCCTCATTGTTTGGGTAGTTTCTAGTTTCTCTAACATGTTATGTTTTCTATTGATTGCCAGTTGACATATATCAGAGGGTTGTAAATCGTTTCTCAGATTATGGTTCCTTATGTAATACGGTATACCAACTATTTTCTAAAGGAGTTTTTTGAGCAACTGTTATTATGTTTCTGGCCTTGTTGTTTGCTCCAATCCAGATTTCGTTTGCTGTAAGTAGTTAAGGGATGAGGAGACTGTAAAAGATGCGTTTTCTTGTTGTCTTCTTTAATCTGCCACTTAAATGAGCTAGGAATATTAGATTGTTGTAGAAGGGTATTTCCAGGTAGTTCGCTTGTTTTTGAACTTTAAATGTTTTCCTCTTAACGTTAACGCTATGTGGGTTTACACGTCTTGTTTCTTTGCAAACTTCTCTATTTCCGTTCAGGCCACATTTACTCTTATTTTCCCCTTGCTGTAGTAATTATTCAAGTTTTGAGGCAATGCGCTAAATCTATCTTTTGCAAAGACTGTTTTGGTATAGTGTACCATGATGGCTGTGACGACAGGAATTATAAGTAACTCTACTCTTATTTTCATTTTGGAGATGTGGGGTGTCTGCCGCAAAAAAGTTGTTCACTAATGGAGAAAGCGTGGATCTCTGAGAGAGGACCTCGTTTGCCAATGTTCGGTCATAAAGTTTTACTTTGAATTTTCTATCCCGTAAAAGTGGTTTTCCTGTTTCGGAATATGTAGCTTGTTATGTAGCTCTATTTCTCTATAAATTTAAGTTGGTTTGATGGAAGTAGACTGTAATCCACTATGCAGTTTAGCAGTTTTTTTAGCATTACTTTATACATTTTACCTATGTTCCGCGAGGTAAACGCGTACATATGTGTGAGTGGCGATCCTGTTCTTTTGTGATGCTTTTTCCGCATTATAATCCCTTTCCACTTCATTGGTGTTAAACATCTCAGTTTTAACTTTGTATATGAGAAGAAAGTAAACTTTGATTAAGCGATTTGTATTATACTCGAGAATAAATAATTCAATTTATTATATGATATATGATTATTTATCCTCTAATATAATACAACTCGCTTAATCAAATTTTGATTTATTCTAATATACAAAGTGAAAAGTGAAATGTTTAACAATAATCCAGTTGAAAGGGATTATAATGCGGAAACAGCATTACAAAAAACAGCATCGCCACTCATTTTTACGGATGCATTTGCCTCGCGAAGCATAGATATATACCGAAAGTCATTATCAATACGATGGGACGCCATATTAAGAAGATGGTTAGCTTTACATACATATGCATGATTTGTTTTCTCTATCTTCTAAGAGTTATTTCCGTAAAAGCATGAACTTAGTACTTTCGCATGTGTAACTTATAATTATTGGTTCTCTCTACATTTCAGGAGTATCCCTTTAGCGATTTTTCTTGCACTAAGCTCTAACTAGTTGGACACCTTACGTTACTTTAGAATTGTGACAGACAGAAGAATGAAATGATTTTTAAAATTTCTAATGAATCAAAGTTAGTTTCCAATTGCTCGTAGTTTTAAACTTCTTAAGAATTTTAGCAGAAGTCTTTCTCAATTATAAAATGGGATTTACGTCGCTAAATGGATTTTTCATTCGAAAATTCGAACGCATTGACGACCTCTCCCCCTTTTCTGCAATTCCGCAATGCGTCCTAAGAGAAGCGTGCCTCACTAGTTAGGAAGTCTTGCTTTAGACATTTCATACTTTCCAGAGAATTATGGGCGCAATCTAGGATTTACTCGACATTTCGAGATGTGGGTTCAGCATTTGATATGCTGTTGCTTATAGGTGCTGAGATATATTTGCCAAAACAAATTATCTCAAGTTGTTACTCATATGTTTGGGTGAAAACTTCAGATAATTTGACGTAGCAATGTTTTTTTCTAGCCTTTGAAGTAAGGCTATTTTAAATGCTAAGACCATGTCGTGAAAATTCTGTTGAGGAACCTTTTTTTATCAGTGAACACAATCATTTCACCTTAGACTTATGTATCATGAACAGTACTCACCTCTCAGGAAGACTTTTGCTGTTGTGTCGCAGAACGGTCAGGTTAATCTCTTTCGATCTTTTCTATTTGTGTTTTTAAAATATTACACGACCACTCCCTTTGTTTGCCGACTTAAATTCCTGCTGAAGCTTAGTTCAATCTTTACAACACGTGTATCATTATGGGTACTTATGTATATAAATGATGCTATGACTTGGTCTAATGACATGCTCTGAGTCTTCAATCATGTTGATAACAACTTATTAATAATAATGAAACAGATAAGGAAACTACAAACCTAATAGAAAAATCACTAGACCCACTGCACAACCAATCACTGTCTCCTAACATACCCGAATAATAATAAAACGGCTAAGAACTGAATACTGTCTGATTGTTGCAGTACACGTTTCTATAATGCAAGAGGTTGAAAGATTAATAACAGAACGGATTATCGCTGTTATTGAATCAAAACGACGTGCAAGCACTAAAAGACATTACACCGCTACTAAATGTACAACTCGTAGCGTTGACAAGTCTGAAATTCGATCAGTAACACATATCTGAAATACACCAATTGCTTGGAACGTATATCAAACGTACCATTCCCAGCTAATAATACTGATGTAAGCAGTATTATTGAGAGACAATAAACAAGATCTCGAGTACATTAAGATTTGGATGATTGGTAATCCTTTAGAAATAAAGCAACGAAACGTCGAGTATATGCCCGAAGTGGTTATTATTAATTCCGATCAGGTGATAATCGATCTTCATATTTGAAATGCCATTAATGCTAAAACAGCATCAAGTGAAGCAATTGCGGTACCCACAATACCTAAACGCTAGAATTGGAAGATTCATTTTTGAATGCGAGCAAGTACAACAGCAACTGTATCAGTACACGGTAACATAAGGTCTCGTGTCGAATTTCAATAAACTTAAAATCCAAACTGGATGATATATTATACCAAATATATAGTAACAAATTATGATTTCAAAATATATAGAAATTAATAAAATCTAGGTGATTTAATTTTTTAACTGATAGGTATAGAAAAGATGTATGGAGCAAGGGGGTAACGTTTCGTTACTAGCAACCAGAATTAATGAAAGCCACACCACTCGGGCTGTATAAACGAAATGTTTCTACCGAGTTTCTGATTGCTAAACTTATTTAACTACCGAAACCAACTTGATACCAACATTGATACCAGTTTAAGTTGTTATAGTTTTGGTTTTTTTTTAACCAAAATCCACTTCGCTGAGTAGTACTGCTTCATCCCTAATTTACCTTTTTTATTGATCAGCTTATCCACTAGATCTAACGTATCAGAATCTTCAAACCCTTGGTCACTAGTAGTGCCTCGGCGTTCCCCACTAGTAGTGTACCACTAGCAGTGCCCCGACGTCTGTGAGTTCGTCGGCGGCGGTAGTTGCAATTCCATAACTAATATTTCACACGTATAAGCTTAACTAAATTTGTTCGGGACTACTTTACTTTAGGTCATATTCGAACATGTAGCCTCTATGTCACACGCGATCTGATCCCATTCTACTCGCTATAACTCACGCATGTGTATTACATTTCTACTGTTGTCTTTATCCAAGAATTTCAGAAGCGGTTCAACAACACGGTATCCACACTCTTAATCCGTCTTTGTCTCTATTAATTTAAGATAATACGATAACAAATTTACTAGCGCAACAAATTTAACAAAACTGTTTGTCCATGCAGACAAACATGTCCATGCGGTGATGTATAAATTTGTATACTTTTTTCGAACATTGGTTTTCTTCAGTCAATGCTACATTTCCAAAACTCTCCAAATCTATTTCAGGTTTTGCATTTGTCCATTCAGTTAAAACCTTTCTATACATTTGCCATTCAGAATAGATAAACATCATTTCATACGTATCACTACTTATTTTGACAATTGGGTCCTTGTGCTGAAATATTAAAATGCACATAACTAATTGTCTACTTTTGCTCGCGCTGCGCTAACATCGTATGCAGTAACAATTCAAAAGTACCTTTTTCGGTTAAATTCAAATAACAAAATGTATAGTTTCTCTGTAGTTACTTATTTACATCAATTTTTCTAGATATTTTTTAATACAACTTTATCTTTAACTCTTGTTTCAGGTTTGTTGATGAAATACTTACATCACTCCTAAAAAGAAGCTCTACATGCGTTCAATGTGCCACAGTAAGGCTTCTCGCAGTTACATACGAACGATTCCAGATTCATACCTCGGCCTAGGTCTCGAACCATAACAACAGTCTGAACCGTAATAGCCTAAACTACAACAACACCAACCCGAAATAACTCGAGTGCCCGTCACTCCCGCTCTACTATTTTGCAGTAGATGCACGATTTTTGTGTCCCCGGTCCAGGGACATCACCAAACCGCCCAACTTTTTTGCAACCGGGGCCGTCACGACGTGAGGCGCAACCATAGGCACCGTCACGCTCATTACATCACAAGCTTCGACAAAAATGGTCTCCTACTTTACTGGAACAATTGTTCCGGTCGCCTCCTATATCTGTGCAACTTATTGCGTAGTCTTCTATGCTACAACCGAGACTTCCGAGGCCTTCTTATAACCGTTATAACGCGCAATTCGTACACTAGCCTCCTGGCTCGTACCATTTTAGATAACGTAATCCTTTTTGCAAAAAAGCCATTAAATATATTTGTAAATTAGTACTTCAAAATATAATAAATAAATGATTCAATCTACT
The DNA here is from genome assembly GCA_009867245.2 of Adranes taylori. Lineage (NCBI taxonomy): Eukaryota > Metazoa > Arthropoda > Insecta > Coleoptera > Staphylinidae > Adranes > Adranes taylori. The sequence continues at coordinate 17,149 of WYDF02047814.1, read as the reverse complement.
TTATTGTTTCTTCTCATTTGTTTTAGATGATCGCGATCCTTGCATATCCATTTAAGAGTTCTGTGAATTAGTAGGCGGGCCAAACCTTCGAATTTTATTTCCCCTCATTTGCTTCAATTATTTCGCTACACCTTTTTACATTCTCTTATTCCTTTGCATATTTTGACGATCTCCATTCGTTGCATTGTGTTTTAATTGTTAGTTTAATTTTGTATTTATTTCACCTTATACAGAGTGGATCAAAAGTATTAATTATACATCAATTGCATACATGAAATGTATTTGTACCTAGAGTACTACTTTTATTCACCAGGCTGTATATTTACCATATTCTGTACAACTAACATCATATCTTGGTCCAAGTAGATGATCCCTAATAATCAACGATGCAGAAATCAGCTTTTACAAGATAATATTAATGCACTCTTACCAAAACCGGTTTTCTTATTTTAAGTAAATTTTCCGGTTGAATCCCACAATTTATGGAACTTACAGGAGAATAGCGAGAAACCTAAACATATCTTTTATAAATCTAAAGCATTCGTAACCTGAAGAAGAGACCTAAGGCCGCTTTCCTATAAAGCACTTTCCTAATTTACAAACGAATCAATGTAATCTATTAACACAAATACTTACGTATTACAGCATGTTTATTTTGCTTTTGCTTACTAGAGGAATTTTTGGAAATTACTGTTTTTCCATTACTCATTTTCCATTGTACATTTATCTGCTTATTTGGTTGATGTAACGCAATCGGTTTTTTTTTTGCACCTGAAAATAACAAAAAATATTAATAAAACTTGTCCTTAGGAATCAACGGTTCTAAAAAAATTCTCTATGCCCTTTTTCAAACATTAATTCTATACCATCCCTCATATAAACCTGAGACTGGATATACTTGAGACTAATGATTGAGGCTGGATATAATATATTACAGAAGTTCCATATATTAACGGAATATAGATTTCAAGTATAGCACTAATAATAAACTCATCATCAAAATTGAGGTAGTTTTTGTATTTTCTAAAAATGTTTGATATCTGAACATAATCTAGTAGCTTTATGTCCCTACAAAGTAATTTTCAAGTTTCTGGTGAAAACATCCGAAAAGTAATGTCAAGTTTTATTAAACAGCTGTTTTTGACTCGTCGAAGTTTCAACTTAAGCATCATTTAAATTTTAATTACGAGTTTGTTAATTTTTGTGCACGCATAGAATTTAAAATATGTAACAAAGTCATTGAACATTTAAAATAATAATAGGACCTGGAATGATCTGGAATTAATATTGAACGCGTTAACTACTGTTGTGTGTGTGCTTATGAGTTTAGTTGGCCCATTGCTTCCAGTATATATTATTTAGAGTATGGAATGTGGTCATGTTATTTTACATCGCCAACGTAACGACGTAGCGTTTAAGTATTACACATATACGATTCGTCGCTGCAATGAGTGAGGGAATCGTATTATGCTGTATGTCGCTATGCACACTGATTATGTGTATGCTGTGCATTGCCAGCTTGCTTACTCTTGCTTGCGTGAAATCCATACGGGATGAAAACCCTGTATGGATGGCTACCGCTTGGCATCACACAATATAGAATCTGACTGACGGCTCATGGTTTATAAATAGACGTGACATATCGAAAGTAATAGAGCTGCTGACGTAAATATCTAAGCGCCAGTAAGGAGCAAACTACCCACAAAGGCAGCGACAGGAAGAGCAGCGAACAGCAGCAATACCGAAACGCGCAGCGGCGTTTACCGAACAGGACAGAAGGTTTACTATCTGCAACAAGTTTGAAAGAAAAGAGGATGATAGCAAGGTTTTGGTGCCTTAGCGAAGAACGGAGAAATAAGTAGTAAGTATTGGGAAATAAGGATTGGGAAAGAAGTTATACAATATATGAGCATGAGGAAGAAAACTAGGATCAATATCATGCCTCAATATCATGATCAATATCATTGGATGTATGCATATGAAAAAATGTTCTAGAGGGGTGGTAGCTGGTAATTAGGAGTGTGAAAAGAATATAAGGTAATAGACACAGAAGCAATGAAGATAATAATGTGTGAGAGTAATAGGAGAAGAATGAGAGTGTGATGAATGTTAGTGCGAAGTTTGAGTACTAGAAATGGTGAAGTAATGAAATGTAAAAATGATTAAAATTGGAATCTTCGAATGAGGAGTCAAAGAGGGAATGCCGGAAAGTGAAAATACGTTATGAACTTAAGGTGGTAATTAGTATGTGTAGAATAGTGTTCTGTTAACGCTTTTGAGACATAGGAATGAGAATAAAAGAAAATAAAAAGAAAAGGAAGAAAAGGAAAAGAATAAGGAAAAAAATGTAGATGTAAAATAGGGAAAAAGAGAAATAAAGTAATCTTTGTTTCTAAAAGCCTTTGTTACATATTATTCTTACTTGTTTGCATTAGTTTGTAAAGAATCGTTCTTATTTGTATGGTGAAATTGTAACAGGAAAAGTGTTTTCTTTTATGGAAAATGTAGATTTATGCCGTTCCTGGTTTATTGTATTGAATTTCATGAAGTTACCGGTTGAAATTGAATTTATAATTTGATGAATTTGTAAAACCCAGCACACAAAAAATCTTCATCCCCGAGAAAGTTTTATTTATAGTAGACACGAAAAATTTGTGACAGTTTGTTTTCGACTTAAAAACCTTTCGAAATAAATTTGCGTTTATTAATTTGCATGAAGCTTTTAAATTGAAATTAATTTCCTGGCGCATGGCCTGATCCAATTGTTTGCTATCACGGGAGGATATAACTATAGGCGACAGCATAGCTTCAACTGCGTTTATGGCACTGTATTATGTAAAAATAAAAAAAGTTGCATAGCGTGTTACTCGAAGTAAATTAAATAAATACATGGCGTAACCACGGTAATGGGAAAACCAGTTCATAAAATAAATCAATCAAATAGTTATGAGGTATGAAGGCACTTACCCGCAATGGTCGCTAACGCTATATTGTTAGACAGCAGAGAGCTGTATATAATTGTTTCCCGCTGATTACTCACTTGTACGCGCATTAGCAGTCACTAATGTGTACTGGAGGGAACGCTTGTAAGCGTTTGCTGTCAGTCCGTGCATAGAAAATTTGACGGTGGAAAGAGAGTCGGCTCATAATTTATGTAGTTGGCTAGGCGCTTACCCGTACGCCGAGTAAAAGTTGAGTAACATCTCAGGCTTATAGATACCGAGGTCTAAATAGAAATATTCAGTTCATGAACTCGTAGCAGCAGCAGTTAGCAGTTGACGACCAGCCATGCTGAGACAGTAAGTAGAGGGACAGCAACAACAGTTGCGGGATAAGGTAAGTGATTTCATACATCATCGACAACAGTAAAATTGGTGTTCAACGCAGCACAACAGTAGCACTGGTGTTGAGCAAGCGTGGCACTGGTACGCAGGTTATAGTGGTTCCTAGTATTCCTGCCATTGTCTTTATCCCAATCACTTTACTAATCTAGACCTACCACCTCCCCGTTGTATTTATATACAACTTTTACATGCTTTCCGCAAAGTTATTGTTTTGTTATTTTATCATCGCACATTTTCACTGCTTTATTATTCACCAATCAATGCGCTTTTGACTGATTTTAAATTTGTGTAATTTAGATTTAATTTTGCATTTGTAGCTCTTTCTTTGTTTGTACTGTTTTTGAAGACCAATAGAAAAATTTCACAAAATCGTTAATGCTTGTTCACTAAATAGTAGTAAGAATCTTTTCAGCTGCATACAAGAACACGATCTCCTGGACTATCCTTGTACTATTAGCTACTCGTGTCCTCAGTAAGTTCACTGTGGACCGATGGAACAAAGAGAACAGTTCCAGTGTGCGGTCTCACGTAAAACAGACCTAACGCCCGAGAATCAAATTTCTGCAAGATATTAAATTCTGAAGTATCATATATTTGTTTGCGCCATTTGTGACAATCGCTAGGTCTCCCCATTAACAGCGTCGCGGTTGGGCTCCTGCCATAAAAGAATTTCGAAAACGTAGGCGTCGTCATTGGTGGCAAATACCAACTTCTTGAATTAGAGAAAGTATTTAAGTAAATTATTTCGTGTCAAGACATGGGTTGGGGCACTAAATAAAATAAAGCTATAAATTTAGTTTCTGAAAAGGGGGATATTGTCTTCCCGAAACATGTCATGCAGGCATTTGCAGATCCTCGTATTTGGAGGCACTTAGAATACATACTGATTAAATACATGGAGTTTTAGAACACCAGGTTTAAATTTCTGTATTTATATTGCGAACTAATGTATGCAGTGTCATTTCTTTTTGTTTTTAAAAAATATTCTGGTTGCTTTATACCCCACTAAACATTTTCGAATTCCTGTATAAGCAATAACAATGTATTGTAGTTACACTCCAGCATAAATGCAGAATTACAGCATATTCCGTTTATCACACAGTGAACGTACGCTGCCAGCTCATATAAATTGAGCATTCGCGCTTAATTCCTTTAATCATGCACCCGAGATCGACCCAACCGAATTGCAATGCCACCTATTCGCGCATAGTGACGCACAATGCGAGCGTGTGCACAGAACAGTTTACAATTGCTAAACGAACAGCTAAACACATGAGGACCAAATAGTCCCTATTGAGTGGTAAACTACAAATATAAGAAAACATATTCAAGTGGTCTATAAGGAAACCTGCTAAAACATAGACACCTTTGAGTGATTGACAATAAAGGTATAAGAAAGCATTTAGATTAGTGCTATGTAACGAGACCCGCGCTAAAAACTAGCGGGACTCCAGTTCAATCAGAAAATAAACAGGTAAACACAAGAGTGTAATGAGGCAATTTCTCCTGTTCCGTTCGACGTTAAAAGATAGAGCATTTGATGTTCACAAACAATGTACATACTTCAAGGAAATTTTATGGGATAAAATGTTTAGCGGTATAAATAAGTTAGAAACCAGCGGACGATTATTAAGCAAACTCACCATTGATCAGTTTTATGATCAAAAGGTAGAAATAATATCAGATATTGATTATCCAATATGCTAATTATTTAAATCTTAAATAAATCCTTTTATATAGAGAATTATGCACGGAGTAAAGTTGAGCGGCCAATTTCACTTACCAGTAGTATGTGCAGCTCGGCACACTGATCAGAGCTAAAATCAATTAGTGATGTATGCATACAGGTGAGATAGACGGTCTAATTACAAGGGAGATCAGAATAAATTAAAACGGGTTACAACGCGCTTGGGAAAACACTAAGACTTGACATCTGCCGACGAAGACTCTGCCCGTTAGTTCAGTGAAAATATAATTATGAGATCATTCTGATTAAAAATATAATTTATTAAAATAAAGTCATGACTAAGTAAAGTATCGAGAATAAATTGAATAGATTGTTTAAACATCTACAAATATAACACCATATCTAGCAGTCAGTATTTTTGGGAATCATTTATACAACTCTTTTAAGCATGATTTTCACGAATAAAATAAATCAAAATTAATTGATAAGAAGTTCATGTATCGAGATAAATTAAAATAAATCTAAATTAATGAATAAAATCAATCTGCGTTAATCTAAAGTAAGAAGAAGTTTGTGAGCAGCAACCGATCTGTAAGTACAATACATAGTATTTATTGGGATGTAAACTAATAAGTATTAAACGCCATTTTGGTCGACTATCTGAACACAGAAACAAGCATTGATTTATTTTATTAATTGTAAGGCGTTGATTATTTTTTTTATTTGTATTAACGAATATTTTACTGTAATTGCATTTTTACTTGATGGCTTAGTTTAGTTAAAGTAAAGTTTTTTTATTTAGTTAAAGTTAAGTTAGAGCACGTATTAGAACAAGCACCTTCTTATAAAGCAATAATTGGTCAAAGAACCTCTAAGTGAGAACAGGAAGGCTACTCTAACCCATTGAAATCTTTCTGTCTCACCAACGTCACGTTTGAGAGCAACCCCCTCCTCCAAAATAGAACGTCACAAGAGGCTTAATAATAGCGCTCTGAGTGATGGACACTAAATATATAAAATGCGAGCGCGCTCAAATATAAACGCCTAAAAGAATTCATGGAATCTGAATTATGTGCATAGAGAAGATTGTTAGTTCGTTACGAGAATAGTGTTGTCCTAGCTTGTTAAATATTGTTCATACCTTATCTGATTATATTGTAATTTATATGTCGTAATGTATATTATATTTTATTCGACGTTCGTATACAATTGCAAATGTTTTACACATTTGCAAATGTTTTACACATTTCTTACATTTGTACAACATACACTGTACAAATGTAAGAACTACGAATAAACGACTCTTGTCTTATATCTTTATAATTTCTAGCAATTATTTTAATTGGTAGATATTGAGATTTTACAAAAAAACTTACATTTTGAACTGGTTTTAGATGCACTATGAACTTTGATTACGGAGGGCTTCGGATTTTTAGGATCCAGTGTTTTGATATTTATATTTATAACTCCACCGTTGGGTAATGGAACGGGATTTGGCTTTTCTGAATCTGAAAATTATAGATGATTTTAGATGAAATTTAAAGTCTCATTAGCAAATTATAATCTATAATAAGTGGGTAGAGAAGTCTATGAACCATTAAGATTGAAGCACGTGATTTTCAAAATAAACTATTTCAGTACGAATGAGATACTTCTTCAAGTAGAAAATTTTATAAAATGATTTTTAGTAAATTAACCCAATGACGTAATACTGAGAAATCCTATTTAAATACCCGAATTTTATCTCTAATAGTAACATATAAAAAATAATATAAAATCAACCAAAAAATGTTCTTCCTAAAAATTTGCATGTCTACTATTGACTGTATGGGCTTATCACTTTCTGCGCTGCCACACCTCCATTCCACACAGTCACAGTTATACACAGTTTCATTCCTTTTACCCATACTATAGCACGCAACGCACCGTTATGTGACAATTTCTTTTTTCTGTGAAGGGAAGTGAATATGCATTTGTAAGTGGTCCAATATTTCTGCCTGCAATCTTAGTAAAGGGACAAAAAAAGCACATATCTAGAAGATAGAAGAATATTCCTTTTACTCCTTCACTGTGCACCGCATGAAGGGAAACAGACTGTCACCTGATTTTGAAGGCCAACTCCTCCTATCTTATTCTGATATCAATAGCACACTTGTGGTTCTGAATCTCCTCTCTTGGTTCTCGGCCTCTTTCTCCTCTTAGTTTCCTTATTGTAATGAAGTCAACTGATTTGTGTTTAGATGAGAGGAAAAAGACATCCTTATTATCCTTCCGCTTCACACACACAAAACATTATTAGCATACCATACTTTATGCTCTCTTGTTACAAACGTCTTTTATATTATGATGTGCTATCCTATTATGATGAATACTAATTTTGTATATTAAGAGTGTGAGCTCGATCACAATAAAGCATACATGTTTGTCACAAAATTTTTGTTGGAAGTAAGGCTGGAAATTTTACATCATCATCTACATAAATTTTGAAATACAAATAGTAGGATGAAATATATTCATACCTTTTGTAAAATTTTATACCAAATCTGTAACGTTTAGACCTATTACACTGTAAAAACGAGAGGTGGCCTCTCAATTTCATCAGATTTTCATCCATAGCAATGTCTTAAGAAGACAGATTTATGTCGGAAATTTTTGTAGAGAAGTATTTTATGACGGACCTAATTTTTTTGCTTTATCTTTTTCATCTTCATTGTTCTCTTTAATGAAATGCAAGAAGCGTGAAATTAGTTTGAATCTGGCTCAACTCATTGTATTGCGAAAAATTAAAGTGTTAGTACATCTATTTTTACTCAAGTACACTTGAATATGCGATATCCGAGCATGTGACATAAAAATAACTCAAGCATAATAGACTCTAAATTCATCTGCTGTAGTGTCAAACCCTTTATCACCTTTTTCCAATTATTTCATTCCAACTGTCATCAAACTAAATATCTACACATTCCAAAATTATAGAAAGTTCAGATAATGGATCTAACTTATTGGATAATTGTTCACAAATTTCACTATCACCAATGAATGTACAAGTATCAGGATTATTGTTTCTGCCCACTTTCTATCACTTTTTTCTGAGTCGCAATATATACGCATTGAGAATGGTGCGTCATTATTATTTTTGTCAGCTTCTTCGCTAATATCAGCACACAATTAACTAATATTATTACTAGAACTCAGATCCCTAGATCACTAGATATCTATCACTAGATCACTAGTTATCAGATCCATTGACAAAAATCACTATCTGCAACACTATTTATAAGCTTTCATAAACCTTCGTCTTTATCACCACATCACTTTATAGCTGTAATGGCTACTTAGATCAGCAGAGGAAAACACGGCAGAACAGATTATTATTCTCCTGATAATATGGAATACATTAGGTTAGACTAGGGGAATTACAGAAACCTGATATCAGCTCTATACTTTAGAATGCTTAGTAGCGACATCTATGAGCTTACAACAGAACTACATGCAATTATTCAGACCTCTGTTGCATTACCACGTGATGTCGTCATATGATGTGTATTCCAAAAATCACATGATGACGCAATGGCAAAAAATCGCGTGGAGTCGCATGATTCAAATGAGTTAAAAGATATTTGATAAATATATTCATACAGCAAACAAAACTATTTCTAGCGAATACAATTTTCTAGGAAATTGGTATTCAAAATTTACACATTATACACATGTTCTATAAATTAATGTTCTGCATGTGAAACTTACTTTCCGAACTATTTTCAGATTGATTAGGTTGTGGTTGAGTGTCAGGCTGCTTTGGTTTTTCTGGTTCCGTATTTTTAGCACTATTATCTATACCTTTGAAATTGTATACCAGGAAAGGATCTGCTTTTCCTGCACCTGCAAATCATAAATACTATCAAATAAAATAAATAAATAAACTTTTAAATCAAAAGTTCACTTATGTATAAATTGTTATTTACAACGTTTATTATCGGTTAATCCACATAAAATAAATTAATAATGTAGTCGTCAGTAATTCTATAAATTAATTTAATACTCGATTTAAATTTAGTATAAATAGCTTAAATAAAATTAATTCCTTCAAAACAAATGGTCACAGAAACGGCATCGTACTCACAAGATTCGTCTGAAACCCAAATTATGGTTGCGCCATCTTGATGACACATTTGTGATATGGCCACATGGAAGTCAAGAACTACAGAAATTACTCAACGCACTTAATACTGAGCACCCAAAAATCCATTTCACCATGGAACTAGACAACGACCATCAAGTACCTTTCTTATATGTACTAATTTCAAAAAAAGCCTAACGGGAGTTTTGCACACACAGTTTATAGAAATAAAACGCATAGAAACCGCTACCTACACGAAAATTCATACAACCATCTAGGTTAGAAGAATTCCATAATGATAACTTTAATTCAGCGGTCAATATTACTTACCGATGATGAAGGAATAGACTCTAAAGTTGCAATATTGCGGGCCGCACTTCCCCAGAACGGTTATACTGATACCCAAATAAACAAGAATCTACCCCCAAAACACAAAATACAACGTCCGGAACTAGCCCCAGCTGAATCAATTGCCATTATCGTATATAAAAGGAACTACCGACAAAATATCATGAATCCTAAAGAAAACCGAACGAATCAGAACGAGGTAATATAAATCCTGTGTAATGTGTGGTACCGTGTACGTGAGTGCTTGAATCATATGATGTAAACTGTTTATAATAAATAAAATGGGAAACGCAGCCACATGAGATTTTTGACTATTTGGTGGTAGGATTGTCTTCTCCACACAAGTTGTGTGTAGCGTGTGCTCCGTGTTCTATAAAGGAGCGCTTGATTTAGAATTAAAAGAGAGTTCCTGCTTTGATCTCAGCGAAGCCATCCAGCCAAGAGCCTGCCACAGTCACCGTTCTACACAAGCATTTCTGGTATGCAACATTATTTAGCTTACACTGTTTTCCGTTTTATTATTAGATGGTTTGTGTTACATAGTTTTGCAGTTCACTCTGTATATTTGACCGTATGCAAGAGTGGGTGATACCTTTGGTTGTGTTATTCTCAACGATTGGTAATCACAAGGCGTCGCGACGACATTATCTTCTTTGCGTAACACGCGGTAGTAATTATTTTCTGTGTTTTTCCGTCGCATACTAGATTGATACCTTTGGATGTGTCGTTCACAACGATTGGTAATCGCAAAACGTCATGACGTCATTGTCTCCTATGCGTTACACGCCAAAGTAATTCCGTTCTACCTCACTAGAATTATACCTCTGGTTGTGTCGTTCACAACAACTGTGAGTCTCATGACCTGGTGACGTCATTGTCTTCCTTGCGACATTCGCCGTAGTAGCTAGTTTCCGACCCATGTACACCTTCTTTTCCATACTTCACTTCACAACCACCTTACCGCTATTGAGTGTGTTTTGAGAATTACCCCTATAGACATTTCTCGCTGTATAACTGATAGCTGTTACATGCTAGCCGCTTCATTAATTTGTCACCGCATTATCATATTGCTTGTAATGCACTGCGGATATAACATATCCACCATATAATTACTTATTGCCGGTTTTTTTTATAAAAGCAAGCATTTGTACCGCTGCTTATAGAGTGCTTTAGAGCTTTGCTTGTTTGGCTGCTTTTATTAAGAAAATAATTTGATTTGTTTGTTCCATGAATACAGCACGTACGGAAACAGATTGCTTTGTGTGCGCATGTTAACGGAAACGGCCGATAAGTATACAATAGCTAAATACTTATCTTACGCTGTACCAGTGGCATTGTATAATTCGATTTATATATATCAGTAAAATTCATAAAATGTTTTTGACTTATTATGATACAACTACAACAATAAAACGTCTATTTAAGTATCTCCTTACACCAACTAAGAACATACTGCTTAATTAATCAATTATTGAAAAAGAAGGCGCACAATATCTAAACTTAATTTTAAAATGCTAAATATTCCTAATAGAGGCTACATAAATAAATTTAAAACTTGCATTTTTAATACTTCATTCCATAATTTTACATAGTTCATTGTAAAATTCGATTTTACACTTCACTGTCCGAATGACTTCACTCGTCACTGTCCTAATTTCATCACTCATCGCTGTTCGAATCACTTTCGTCTGCCGTATCATCCCCTAGATTTATTACAATTTGCTCAGTTTGTACGTCAATTATTGTTTCATTTTCTAAATAATAATTTTCGCACTCGATTGCTTTTTAAAGCATTTTTGCCAGTTCTCAATACTAACATGCGCTAATTCTTCTTCTAATAATATTTTAACATTGTTCAAGTTAAAAGTTGTATTTCTTTTCGCGACATTGTTTTCCAGTTGAGTTCAGATCAATTCTATTGGGCATAAATCTGGGTCATACGGCAGTAACCTCAATACTATATTTCTTTTGCCATAGAGTCAAATTTATAAGTTACGTGTTTTTTCTGTGCCGTTTGATTAACTCGTGTAACTGTGGTTTATACATATCTGGGGTGCATTTTTTTCCGATAACTGCTTCACCATATCTGCTTTTTTTTTGAATTACTTGTTGGAGCACGATCCAGTTGAACGTCGTGGTATAGTGCGTTGTCGATTACCAAACTGATTCTGGAAGCAAACTTGGTAGAAATTTTTCACGCAAGCATTTTTCGTATTTTATAGAATTCATTCCTTCGTGTAAGTCTCCCCTTTCATCCTAGACTTAAACATTACATTACAGCCTTCCAAGAAACCCATTTCACCACCTGTGTGCACAATAATTAGCCTTGGTCCTTTGGAAATAGTGCACTGGAGTCCACTTGTACTATCATCATTCCACGACTTTGACTTAGAATGCCCGCTATGAATGAAAGTTTCGTCCATATACACAATTGAGCTATTTATTTCCCGATAATACCCTATTTTTTGTAAATAATTCATTCTTAGTGCCCTTATGTCATTTTTCTCTATCAATAGTTTTCTATTATACTGAGTTCGGCGCCATTTAAAGCCGAGATCCTTTAAAATAAGACCAAAAGATGTAGTACCACCTTTCCAGTCGTTTTCAGTTTTTCATATATATTTTAAATTGATTTTCTGTTTATGGAAATTATATATTACATTAAGAAAAACTGGTATATCAAAGTCTTCTAAATCACTTACAGTGCTCTGATGTGGTCCTTTTTTACCTGTGGTGTTGAAAATAGGTTTACCATCTTCTGCCGGAGTTTCACCTTCCTTAATAATTGTTACCACTGATCTCACAGACACTTTAGTTGCTTCCGATACACTTTCTTTTAATGTGTAAAAAGGATTTAACCTTTTTAAATTATGATACACGTTATACACCATTTCGCGTGTTTGACTATAAATTGTTTGAACGTGTTAACCCAAAGTTGAACTCATGTTTTTTATAAGAGTTGCAATTGTAACTTCTAAAGAGAACTGATCATCATAAAATAAAGAATAATACTATATTGGGAATAATAATTTTAAAGTAGTCAATAGAAAATTTGTTATTATTTATGGCTGTATACATTTTAGTAAGCATTTGTTGATGCCTAAAATAAACACTAACATAACGTGGTTAAAACAGTAATTGTCAAAAACTTATTTGACTTATTTATGTGTATAATAATCTTAATTCTTTATACTTTCGATTTTGAAACATGCGCTAAAGCCTATAAAAAATAAACCTTCTCATTTAGGTTTAGGTTTCCGTCTGTCATCATTGTTCTGAAATAATTTTATTTATATAAAATTGCAATAGACCAACTCGACGCCAATGGTATCAAATTTGCAACTAGACGAATGTGCATACGGCCTTGGGGTAATCTTTTAACGTGACTACTGTATTAACTGACGTTTTTATTAATAATCTTTTCTCTGCCTGTTTATTTTGTACAGAAGAAGAATACACGGTTTTGTTAAATATCTAATGCTGTTTTACTCACTAGTGGATGGGATTGATTTTACAAATACCTTACAGCAAGAACGGGAACCTCTGGACAACTCAGAAGACTCGTAGTTACCTAAGTCCTCAGTAGAGACTGGCGACTGGCGAAAAACAAATCAGTTCGATGTGAGATCTCACTTTAAACGGACCTGGCGCCCGAGGCATTTCCGAAGACCATATCTGTTCTGTTAATAGCAAGACAGTTATTTAGGCCATTTATGACAGTCGCTAGACTCCCCAGTAGCAGCATCGCGTGTGGGAGTTCCGTTAGCATATCAGCGTAGATTTACGTCACATATTCTGATGCCCCAAGCAGGGACGTCCGGTAGACTGTCTGCACTGTTACAGTGCTACAACACGAAGAGCGTGTGGGGCGTCGAAAAGCACGAAAAGCACCTTTGTAAAAGTAAGCTCCATTGTGTTGGAAATTAGTATGAGTTTTTGAATTGGATCCAGGGCCAGATGGCATAAGATATCTGGTATCTATAGAAACTTCGAAATGCGTTGTGATGCGCGGCGTGATTATAATATGTCCATTACCAGTGGAAGTGGATATGGAAGAGAAACAATAATTTTTGTTAAGATGATTTCTTATATTGTTTAGTGTAATACTTGTTTGCATTATTATTTCTTATTATCCTTTTGAAAACCTATATGTTTTGTGTTTTTGAAAAGGAATTGTTCCAAGGTAGGGGACATATCTAGTATTGTATTTAAACTTTATCACTTAGCGTCATTTTGACTGTTCCTATCGCCCGTAAATGTGAATATGAGTCTGTATATGAACGTGTATAAGTACTGAATGGTAGGCCGTGGGAGTTAAAATAAATTGTTTTATTATATTAAACCAAGTGTTTTATTTTGAGTTGTGGTACTACATCTTGAAAATAATTCCGAGGAAATTGTGCAGCCCGTCAACAATTATTCTAACGGTCTCTCTAACCATGATGCCGTTAAACAAGTAAAGAGATTAAAACTTGACTTAAAGTTAAATATAATGAATTAAACTTTACAAGTCCATTTATTACTTAAACTTTCAATATTTGTTATGTTATTTCTATAAAAAAAAACCATGCGATTCAGCGGTAGTGTTAATGACATGGGGAGTTACATCGGGTGTAGTTTAAAAATTGTTTTTTCATAAATCTCTCTAGGGCAGTAACTTTGATCATTGATATTATTTCCATGTGCGTACTTGAAGTTTGAATTTTAATCTTGGTTTCCGTTTTCTTAAATTTATGATAACTTTAATGTTTAACAGTATAGTTGTATCAAATTACAATTATAAATACGTTTGATAATTCTGACTACGAGACATTTGTTGTTCTCGAAACGCGTCACACGATAGGTTTAATAAATATTTTTTTGAAGTTGTTTAATTTAATTAATTGCTAATCGTTTGATAACAGCAGCATATATAGAAACTGGTAATAAGAATTAATTGCTGTGCTCATAAAACTAAATCATAACTCTAAACACTTAAGAAAACGGTTCTTACCAACACATTTGCATTGACAGGTGCATTCCAATATTTTAACTTGCCCCTTAGGGCATGAGGCTTCGCAACCCGATAGAAAATGGCACTCTTCCGTAGTTATGGTCGGATCACAACCATACTTTTGTATAAATTTATCAGATACTTTAAAAGCTGAATCGTCTGGAATTGTATCATCATATTCATTGTCATCTTCCTCTTCATCTCTACCATTAACTTCAACGGGCCCAGCAAGTATATTATTACATAATAAGGTTACTAATAGTAGATATGATAGGGGTCTCATATTGCGTTAAAATTATGTTAGAAAACTAATAAAAAATAAATTGAATTGGCAGATATTATTTTCAAACATTGGTTATATATAAATTTTTTATTTTCATTAATATGTAATGTAATAAATATGTAATGCAATTATTTTGTTATAAAAAACATGCAAATTTTATGGGAATCAGATATTTTTATATTATTTAAATTTGGACTTATTAGAAAATAAGTTGTGTTTTAATAATAATCTTATCAATTTAAAATCATAATTAGATCTATTGCGTGCGGTTTGGGTTTATCATTTTACTTTTTATTATTTTCTTTATATGAATAATGTTCAATCATTAAATTATTGTTAAAATTAATATTTAATTATTTAATTATTAATAATGCATTTTTGAGGTCCTTAGAAGAGGATTAAAATTTTATTTTGTAAATAAATTATTGTTCAATACATAATTCCGGCAATAAATATAGTAATATAGTAAACTGTAACATTAAAAAGATTAAAGAATAGTAAGCACTAATGAAAATACTTAACATAATTCTGTAAAAGCAGCTTAAAGCAAAAACAAAAACATAAAATATTTTATTTGTAAAATAATTTAATTACTGTGTAATACTTAATTGTTTTGTTGCAATCAATAATATTTAAAGATGTTATAAATAAGTTGAACTGTAAAAAGTTATCAAGAACTTAAAATAATTTGGTGTCTTGCTTTTAATAGTATTTTATTCGACCTGTTTTGTAATTGCACTTGTTAGAGATTCCATGATCCTTATTTAATTTTTAAATAATTTCGTCTTCTTCTTAAAGCATTGTCTTCCTGCAGAGGTTGGCATAGCAATTAACTCTTTTGGCTCAAGAAACTGTAACCCTGAAAATCTCTGTTGATGCTCGTCAGAGCCATTTCCTCAGATCTTTCAGGCGTTGTGCTTATGATCTTTTGCAATAAACTTTTCCCTCGATGATCAGTCGGAGGATTTTATACTTCTCGCCATGCATGATGTCCTTGATATATTGCAGTTTCTTTTCCTTGACAGTTCTCATCACCTGTATAAATTTGTCCATTATACTAAACAAATTTGTCCGTTTTGATATTTATGAGATGCATAATACCCTTCGGTATAGGTAAATTTTTAATCCGTCTATACAATTGCCAATCTCATAATTAAATGTCCAGCATTCTCATCCATAGAGTAAGACAGAAATACTGTAACAGCGCAATAATGGCACACGGAATTGAAGACTTAGGCTGCATGCAGTGAAAAGATGTTTCATGTTAGTGAAAGTACTACAAGGCTGTTAATGGGCCTTTTCCACACACAGTGTATAGCAAGAAAACGCATATACGCATACAGACCGCTCCCTGCAGGCTAATTCACACCACCATCCAGGACAGAAGAATTCTATAATAAAAACGTTAATTGATAGGTCGAGATTACTTACCGGCAATGAAGAATAGACTCCGAAGTCGCAATATTGTGAGGCGCGCTTCTCCAGAACGGCTGTACTAATACCCAAATAAACAAGAACCTACTCACGAAACAGAAAATACAACGTCCGCAAACCAGCACCATCTGACCCAAATGGCATGGTAACTCTTCCGTATATAAAAGGAATTACTGACAAAATATCATCGATCCTAAAGAAAAGCGACATAAAAACAGTATTTAACACACATAAAAAAATCAGCAGATTTTTATCCAAACCAAAAGACGAATTTCCACTAGAAAACCAAGGAGTGTACGAAGTATACCCCGCAATTAATGCTATTGGGTCTATGTCCGTCAAACAAACAGAGAGATATCAGCCAGAATAGCTGAATACACAAACAACGTCAGTAACCTCATCAGTTCAAGTCTTGCCAAACATAACTGCGCAAGCGGTCATAGAATAGCTGTTTAAAACTCCAGAACAATAGCCACTGAAACCCTATCTAGCAAAAGAATTAATAGAGAAGCCATAGAAATGGATAAACGACTGAATACGGTGAATAAGTGAGTAAACGATACGGCAACGAACAAATTTCCAGCACTTATAAACTTGTACTATATCCATACCGTGAAAATCAACAACAAATAATTCGCATCAACAACAAACCAGACCAAAATGCATCTACGGTACGACCACCATCAGTAACCACTCAACTACCCAGTGTACGACTACCATCAACAATATATATATAGACACAATACCATGCGTTAAGGTTCCAGGTGCGGCAAGCGTTCACGTAGAGCATAATAAGGTCGTATGCGTAGTACAATAAGTTTTATAGAATTTGTATAAAACAATAGTGAACATAAGTTTTTAGAATTTCTCTAAGCTTGACCATGCCAGATGTGATTTTTTACTCATCAGATTACACTCGCGGACACCTCAAATTTCAATA
>WYDF02047803.1:0-12209 GCA_009867245.2 Adranes taylori | reverse complement strand
AAAAAGGAGATTAAAATTAAAAAAAAAAAGTGTATATATGTTGTGTTGGGATTTAAGAAAAAAAAAGAAAAAGACTTTTTTGTTGAACGCATAATGCAAGGTACATATATGTATATATATATATATATATATATATATATATATATACATGTATATATGTGTGCAAAATTTCAGCCTCCTACTCTGAATACGAAATTTTTGGAAAAAAATGGCTCCTGTCGCCATATTGGATTTATAAAGAAAATGAAAAAAATTCTTCTGCGGGCTCATAGTCTACACTTGCCTACCAAATGTCATCCAGATTGGTACCATAGAGAAGGAGAAATACTTGATCATACAGACGTACATACATACGTACAACCTGACACCGAAAAACCGACCTTTCTTTTCTTTTTTTTTCAGCAAGAAAATTTTTTTCGAAAAAATTTTTATATGAAAAGTCGTTCCTTATGACCCCGGGGTCCTTTGAATTGCGTATTAACGGATTGCAGTAATTTCAGTACAAGAAACGTACTAAGGTGAAATAGAAAAAACTATCAAAACATTAATCCTTTATCTTTCATATACCTATAAATAGTACATACCTATATGGTATATGAATGATAATAAGGAATCGAAATGCCTTCTCGATTCTTTTTAAAACAATACCGGTACTAGAAGTCAAACATCCATATCTTCTTACATATAACCTACATATTAAAAGTTCCTTGTTGACACCTAGATTAAATATGGAAACACTTATAATGACTTCATAGTAATAGACACTGAAAATATCATAAAAGCATATACATATTTCGTATTTTATGCAAACTATAAGGTGATACAATTGCGATTAGTAAATGTTCCTGTTAGTAGCAAATTCGAATTTAAATTTTTGGGGAACCTCAAACAAATCACATATAATGCTGGGCCCAAATATTTCTATTTAATTTTTAATTACGTTAAAAATCTTGAGTAAAATGGGTGCGTGAACTTGACTAACTTACGCGCCCAAAACAACCACAGATTTTTACATGACATATAAATTACTTTTAGTGTTGTGGAAGATTAAACTTACTAAGAAATTAAATGATTTAAAACAGAAGTATGAAAAACGTCAGTTGTGCGCTTCTATATTATTTAATGTTAGCTTAATCACTTATCGAGCTAACTGAATCCTTAGCTGAATAAACGTTAAATAATTAAGCTAGCTTTACAAGGCAACATGATTAATAATAAATTTACTTAAAAATAATTAAATGAGAGCTCAAGCACTTATAAAAAATTATAAGTGACAACAGCATATACTCAAAGTACATTAATAGGTATATTCACATCACATGAAGATTAGACTTAATACGTGATATGAGGCTATCATGTACTTATAAAAGTATGAATTTCATGCAATGCACCGTTAGTAGCATGTTAGTAATCTTTACAACTGTGAAGTGCATGACTGTTAAAACTTATATAATTAATAAATTTACTTTAAAATAGGTCGCACATGCTATAACTTTTTCTTCCACTCCATATAAGAACAGGTGGAGGACCATTCACAAAATTTTTGAACCACTAATATTGTCTTTGTATTGAATATATCTGCACCATCTTACAGTTGTATTTAATATTATTCAACTACTTTTAATTTAATTAAAAACTACTATTAAAGAAATAACAAATATTTTAATAAAATAAATTATTAATCTAATTAAAATTGATGTAATTGTTTTCTTAGATTCTGACGCGGATTGGTACATTACATGAAAAACTTTAAATCGTCCCTTGTATAATGTATTGCCTTGTATTATTGGTTGCCTAAATAGAAACCGAATGATTATCAGAATTTATCAGAAATATTTTTGATCTAGTTTGTTTAATAACACGGTAAGTAATTAATTAATTATGTTTATTGTTATAAAGTAATAAAATATCTTTCATATTCAGTAATAAAATATCTTTCACTATATATATAAACGTAAATGAAATAATAGACTTTTAAATTACACCAAATAAATGTTTTGTAGGCATAAATGTTTTCGATATTCTAGCGTCATCTGCACTGCAGCAGTAGAAGTATTAATGAAGTCATATGTACAGCATGTCTCAGAAAGCAAGAGTCATCAATTTATATAAAACGGTACTTTATTTTACTTGTTCTTTATTCTTATAATTATATTATACTAAGAAGGAAATTACAAATAAGAAGGTGAAAACATAAGGATATGGGGTATTGGCGCTTTTTGTTGCTTTTTTTTCTGTTTAGATCATTAGTAACGTGTTTTCTGAAGATTACTTCTGGTCTATTTATTAATTAGTAGTTTATTTTTATTAACTTACTTTTAATTTGGTGCTAAAACTTTATTGTTTTTTGTAGATTATTAACCAAATTATTTCTTTTTGTTCCACATGTTCTATAAATAGACTTGTTCCTGCTTGCACATTATTTCCTCCGTGGAAACTTGTTCTTGCTTAATGGGCATATTACTCTCTAGGTCTCTCAGAAATGCAACATCTTTTGTAAAACGGTTTTCTATCGAAATAACCAAGTCTAGTACGTCTTGACCAGTTTTGTTGCACTGAATATAAATACTATAAAATTTATTATATTTAAAATTTATTATATCTCAAATAACATCATTACTTGTATGTAATTGAATTGTCAAAAAAAAATCAATATTTTTATATTATGAAGCTTATTTGAAATTGCCCAGATTAAATTTATATGATTTTAGCTTCTACATTTGGGAAACGACTACCCTCAAGGTTATGATTTTTTTCGTACACGATTGCACCGTGCATTTATTAAAAATCAAAACGAAAGAAATCCTGAAAATATTGAAAAAATGATTAAACATGGCGAATTTGTTGTTAAAGAATTGGAGGCTTTATATAAGCTGAAGAAATATAGAACTCTAAAGAGAAGATATTATAATGAAACGCAACCTTAAATATACGTATACATTATTATCTATAACAAGAAATGTAATATTGTAAATATGTTATATTTTAAGTATATGATATTTATAAAATATTGTTCTTATATATGTAAGTTTTTGCACTCATTTTAATTTTTGAAATTTACATCCAAGTTAAAGGTGTAGAAGTAAAAAATATCAAGTGTCGGGAAACACAAAAAAACTATCAATCTAAGCCGTATGCTTTATGGTACGTTTAGATTGAGCACCCACGCACTGATTCACCGCGAATGCTCAAATATAAACGGTTATGCGCGCATTGAGCGTCACTACGCGCGAATAGGTGCGAATACGCTTGGTGTCGGTCTCGGGTGTACGCTCAAATGAATTAATTGATGCGCTCAGTTTAAACGAGATTATGCTAGCAGCGTACGTTCGCGATGTGTACGTTCGTCGTATGATTTGTTGTGTATGTTTAAGTTTTTACGAATTACTTATTAATCAAACTGAAAAGAAATAGGGAGTGAGAGTTATTGAACAATAAAACTATTTTGAAATTTGAAGAACGTTTCAGTGGTCCACATTTTAATTTAATTCAATTAAAACAGATTTTGTATTTGTTATGTGCCAAGGAGTATAAGATATTAAAATTAAATCAAACTCCACAGAAATTTTAAATCTGTATTTGTGATGGAGCGGGACATTTGATACAGTGTTGCTGCTTCTGAAAGTATTTGAAAACCTCTCCCTTTTTTGGCATGTAAAGCATCCAGAATATTACTCACAGTCAACTTTCAAACACGACTACAAAGTTTGCACTCTTTGAAATATATATTTAAACATGTTTCATCTATAGCGTAAGGTATTCTAGATCATTGTTATTTTAATGGCTCTTGTATTTTATTCTTGCTACAGCCAGATTTATAGTTGTCTTATTTAGAATTTTAAAAAACAAATGAATTTCAAAACAAATTTTAAATAGTACATCGTATTAGAAAACAAACAAGACAACACTTGAATCTTTCGAAGCCTACGTTTTCGAATTTCTTCTTTTTTTATTAAATTATATAGTACAATAAACGTGTCTGCTACTATTTTATCGTCCGTGATCGCGCACAACTGGATCAGTCCATGCGTCAGAAAATGAATTTCAATTTAAACGCTTCTCGAGAGCGCGCGCGTATGCTCAGTGCATGCGTGCGGGCGTGCGTGCTCAAATTTAAACGCACTATTATGGTTGTAGAACGTTTTTCACAAATTTACAAGTTCCTTTTGTTGATGGTTTTGAGGCAATTTTGGATTTTCACCTTCTTTAGACTAATTTTGATAGCTTAAACGAGCTGTGACAGAAGTATTCAATTCCATGTTGACTGATCATCGTTCCGTTGACTGATCAAGTTTTTGTGCTGTTCTGACCTGTGGACGAGCAATTTTAAAGTAGTTTTGTAGAACTTCGATTGAATTTTTTGTTTACTTACTAATCTACCTACCTACCCAATCCTAAGTGCCTAATCCCTAGTGCTAATCCAATCCTAAATGCTGAAAGAAAATTGAAATTAAGGATTAATTCATTCATCACACTATGACAGATGCCGAACAAGTACGTATGAACGGAATGTTCGCTCAAGAAAATACAAAGATTTCACAACGGGGCAACTGGATGAATGTTTGGTGCTTGTAAAATCCAAAACCCTGTCTCAAAAAGAAGCTGTTTAAAAGTTAGGCATGTAGAAGAACCATCAATTATAAATTGAAATTTTGGAATCTTCAGAAACAAGGTAAACCTATAATATTTACTGATGAGGAAGAAGCTGGATTTGTCAGGCGTGCCAACCAAATGAGTGATTTTGGGTTTCCATTGACGGAATTTGATCTCTGCAGCATCATTAAAGATTACATAATAAAGTTAGGTATAAAAGCTTCCTGTTTCAAAGACAACAGCCCTGGAAAGAGTTTTATTTCTCTTTTCATGAAACGCCACCCTAAATTGTCTGCACGATTTTTCGCCAACATAAAAAAAGCTCGGACGTGTGTATATGAAGAAGTTCTGACAGGGTACAGTGGTACCCTCTCAGCAACTTTAGAAAATATTCGGCTAGAGAATATCTTCAACTCAGACGACTCAAACTTTACGGATGACCCCGGCTCAAAAACATGTGCTGTAGAACGAGGAGCCACGTACCAAGTAACCATTCGAAACACCTCAAAATGTTAGTGATGGGCGTTCCAGCTACAACGTGGTAACGCGACATTGAGTTTCGGGATACCAAAACCGCTACAAAGTAACCGTACCAGCGACAGACATTTTTGCATATGCATATGATGTACAATCCATATTCCGTAGGAAAATAATAATTGAATTAATATCCCATTGTTGCCATCTTTAGTCTGATAGCCAAATTAAATAAAAATAAGTAATAAACGAGCTTAACAATGAGCTGTTTTCTATTGTATTAGTGTATTTTAATGAGTCGGTTTACTATTTCTATTTTCATGTACACATTCTTCTAGATTGATCAAAAATATTATAAATACGTTCCATTGTTTATTTGATGTTCTAATTTATAGTATTCTGTTGTATTTTTTTTACTTTGTGAAAAATTTGCACCCAAGCAATACATTTATCAATCTTTAAAACAGAAGAAACGGATTAATCTTGAAAACATTGTTGATTGCCTCTTTTCATAAATATAATAATTATGTTTCTTCAATCATATAATAGTTTATTATAATACAAAATAATAAACGGTATGCATATGCAGGAAATGCATCGTATATGGATCTGCATTTACACACAGTGACATTGCGTTTGTAACGGTATCGTAGCACTTTGCAGCGTATGGAGCGGTCGGCATAGAAGTAGCGTTGGAGCTATTGGTACGATTAAAAAACATTTACAATAACGTATTAGACAATTTTACCAAAAAAAAGCAACAATAGACAGATCTACACACAACGGACAAATGGATAGCAGAACGCGTCAACCACCCACAACCCACATCTAACACGAGGACTAATAGTAAGTCACATAATTCCAACCTACACGAGATCAGACAGCAACGAACAGCTGATTCACAAAAACCATGGACACAAAAACAAATAAATCACAAAATATTGAAAACCACGCTTAAAAAGAAAACAAAATCCACGTAAGCACACAAAACAACAGAGTAAATAAAAATAAACAAATAATATAGACACTAAAGAGCATACAGCACAAACCCACTATATAACATCTAGTTTATATAACTTCATAGATTTTAATTTATAATTCGATAGATATGTTCATTTTAGAGTCCTGAAGATGTGGCACATACCACCAAAACGCCGAGAGTTTGTAGCAATAAACAATATTATGACCTAATCCCAGAAATATTTTATTTAAATATCGAATTAGATATCGAAGATCAGGAAAACAAACATCATTAATTATATTAATGTTGTTGAAATTGTACAATTATAATCTGCCGCAAATAAATTTTAAGTTAATATTAATTTTTTATTGTAATTACTATGTAATTTAGTTTTATGTAGTTTTATCCTGATGATGTTTTGTATATAACTGAAACCGGTCGCAATAAGTTGAGGAAAATAAGGAAGTATAGTTTTTAATAAAATATTTATAAAAATTGATAATTTTTATTGATATATAAAAATAGATATCCATAAATGTAACAATATTGAAATTCTATAATTAACATATTTTTATTATTAACATTGAATTAGTAATATTAAGTAATGTTTAGAATGTATAATAAATGTTTTTCATAAACATCCCATTTTAATGAATTAATTAAAATTATATTTCAATTGTGCGTAGGTCCCTCATGTTCAGATACACATCTCTACTTACGATACTATTATAAAATACAGTTTTCATCTATATGTCAAAATGTCAATCTTATTATAACCTAACATTTAGTAGAGAATTACTTTTATTTCTTCAATAAGATGCTTTGAAAATTAATATATATATTATTGAAATAATAATGGAGAATAAAACAACGGACAGTGTTTTAAAATCTATGCTGAATAGTCCAGCAAGGTTCAGTAATACACCAGCTGTTCCAGTACCAGATTGGGGCCCTAATATTTCGGCATCAACAAGTCATGCGCTTTCAAATATCTATGTAAGTTTAAATGTTGATACCAATCATATAGATTTAATAAAGTCTTATTGAATGTTTTAGCCAAATGTTATGCCAGCATCGATAATATCAGTTCAGACTCCAGGAGCGTCTGCTAGCGATCCACATACAAATATAATTCTCCAGTAAGTAATTTTTTTAAATTTAAATAATTATAAACTTTCGTGTATGATTGTTATTTATCGTTTAAATTAAAATCATATCGTCATAACCATGTTAAACTATTGAGTGTGAAGAAACTTTTTATATTCACCACTTTGCATTGGGGAAGACATATTACGGGAAATGTTTGAATTTTGCCGTAATATAGCCTTAGAATTCCAAATAGAACTATCTTAAAGCTTCGAATTTGGCCTATCTTTCATGACTTCTCAGTTAAAACCTTTTTTGTCTCCTGAAATGTCCATCTTTTCCATATTCGATACTTTAAGATGGTAACGACGATATGAAGTAGATCATTTGAAGTATATCAAGCTTAAAACTAGACAATATAAATGTATTCAAATTTTCTGTAGAAGGGTTGGATATTTTTGCGACACCCATAATTTTTTGTCTGTATTTAAATCTTTTTTTATTCTACTTGCTGTAATAAACTCTTTAGGTTACTTATATTAAACACTAATTACTTTTAGCATGTATAGTAAAATACATAAATAAAAAACTGAATTTATTTTATTTCATTCTAGGAATTGTGTGTCAACAGTCGACTTAGGCTGTAAATTAGATTTAAAAATAATCAATTTTCGTACACGTAATTCTGAATATAATCCCGCTCGATTTCATGGGGTAATAATGAAGATTCGTGAGCCGCGAACAACTGCTCTGATATTCCACTCGGGCAAAATTGTAATAACTGGAGCACGAAATGAACAGGATGCTCTATTATCCGCTAAGAAATTTGCGCGCATTATACAGAAACTGAATTTTAATGTGAAATTCAATCGATTCAAGATACAAAATTTGGTGGCAACGTGTGATTTAAGGTTTCCTATTAAATTGGAGAGTTTGTATCAGATGCATGGACAATTCTGCAGGTAAAGGACAATTCTGCAGGTAATTTCTATCTGGAATATTTACTGTAGCTGATTAATGAAGAGTCGATAAAAAAACACCCGCTATAATCTAGTTTAGATATCACTAATTTTTCAGTTGAAATTTGAAAATGTGCCGTCGACGAACGACGGCCGTCATTTTAGTTTATTTGCTATTAAAATCTTCTAAGAGTTTAATATCAAATAAATGTTACCCTTTCTTTGTTCTACCTTTTCCCTTTATCCAAATATTGATTTTATATTTGTATTTTCAGTTATGAACCGGAACTCTTTCCGGGTTTAATTTATCGGCTGGTTAAACCTAGATTGGTTTTAATTATTTTTGTCAATGGTAAAATTGTTTTTACCGGTCCGAAATCAAGACATGATATCCAAGAAGCATTAGATATTATTTATCCTATTCTAAGAAGTTTCAGGAAGAATTAAAGATGTTTTAATACGTTCTTTGTACATTTTGCACATTTCTCTTTTGTAGCTATATTACAAGCTACGTATTTTGTTATTTATTGTCGTAATCTTTTGTACATTTTAATAAATAATAAGAAATATAACTTTTTGTTCTATGCAATTAAGTTCCTGCATACTTTCTTGAAAACGGTGGTTTTATTAAAAAAAGAAAGGTGTAATTAGGGTACCACATAACGCCCCTGAACAGGACGATACTCTATATCTTATCATCCAAAATGAAGTGTCAGAAGTACTAAATTAATTAAGGCAAAACTCTGTTCCTGGCTTAGATGTCTTAACTCGTCGTATCCTCACACAAAATCCTGCAGAAACATATCGCTCCTAACTGAAATATATAATAAATGTTTTTTTTTGGGGCACTTTCAAATCAATTGGAACACTGGCCATGGTCATGGTTCCAAAACCACCCAGTCATGTTTCATCATTTCGACCAAACACACTTTTCAACGTCTTAAGAGAAACCTTTGAAAGAATTTTCACATCCCGTCTAAGAAACTGTCAAGAAATCAATAAAATTTTCCCAGACAACCAATTCGGTTTGTCTGTATCCCTCCTCAGATTTCAAACTAATCTAATTCGTGCATTTAATAGTATTCACTCCGCTCTTGCAGTATATCTGAGTACCTAACATGCTTTTAACTGTGGCTGTCATGCTGGACTGATTTGGAAGCTCCACACGCTCAATATCCTTCATCCTATCACACTAAAGATGGTCCAGTCATACCTATCCTACCGCACCGCCCAACTTAAAATTGCAGACACTCTTTATATCCCCAAACAGTCCTTATACCCATCGTGCCTTGTACTCTGATGATACAGATTACTGGACATGAACCGTTCTTACAGAATTGTTCAAAGCAGGATCGGTATTTTTTACTTTACAACTACTATACTGCTTTTTATATTTTATTGTTTCTTTCTAACATACAATATGCTCTTGCATGAGATTATACAGGGTTGGATTAGAATTCGCTGTTCTTAATTATTATAATAAAGTACTCAAACACTATAATGATGTACGCAATAACATATTTATAACTCGCGATGTTTACTTTGCACTAAACACTACTGTGCTAATTTAATTTAAAAAACTACTTAAAAGGTGACAGCAAAACTAAAAGGTTCAAGTTGTGTTTTATGCAAGAAAGCTAATATTTTCTATTCTACATCACGTATGTGTGTCACATTTGGTAGATACACTTATTACTTTCCATAAAATGAATCAGGAAAATCCAATTTTATGCGGTTTGGTCATCTAGTAGACCGTTTATCTAGCAATACGTAGCAAAGTTTGACAATTGTAATTGTACCAGTTTTCAAATAAAACAAAAAACCGAAAATAAAAATACTCAATCAGGCAATATTATTCGTAAATACGCGTAGAATATATGTGCAAAATTTGAAATTTCTATATGCAGTACTTTTCAAATAAAACAAAAAACTCTTTCTCGAAGAATTTTTGTAATCTATTTTCAGTATTTTTATATACGTGATAAAATATTTGTGTTAAGCGACTAAATATGTGTAATACTTAGTATACAACGTATATTTTAATTAACTAACATGGGTTTTAAATATTTGTATGTTTTGCAGATTTGTCAGTTCGTTTCGGTGGCAAATAAGTATAGAAAACTATTCTATCGAAGTTGTTAGTTCTATAGATCAATGATCGTGCATGTCATGCGTTATGCAACACACTATGCACATACAAATCTTCGTTATTCAGCTAACCCCAAGAACCCAAGTCCTACCGTTGTGCGCAGTTGTAACCTGAAAACAATGTTATTGTTCGAAAGATGACGACAAAATTTATGTTTTACTTGTTATTCGAGACTAATGGTATGTCGCTGCAGAAGGCTTATTATTGTGTTTTAATAATTTATTTAATCTAAATTGTTTGTTTCTTGATAAATAATCGGTTAAATTGTGCCGGAATAGTGAGATCATGAATGAACTGTTGACGTTTTTAGATCAGCAGTTATACGTTCACTAGTCAGCAAATCAGTGAGTGGTAAGGTAGGGTTCTACTTGTGAATGGTCATAGTCGAATTAGGTAGGTTAAGTCAGATGTCGCGAGGGGCGCTGTGACAGCTCTTAACGTAAAACCATTTCTGCTATTTATTTAAGAGGTAGTTTGTTCATTTTATTGACTCTAATGAGAGGATATGGTACATCTGTCGCGAGGTAAAGCAAGCGTTGGCTGTGCGGGTGTAATATCGAGTAATATTCCTTGATGAGTCAGGAATTGTGTTGAGCAGAGGAAATGATTCGCGTAGATGTCGCTGCGAGTGAACGACGTATTTAATCGGGTATGCGGCAATACTGAAATGTTGGCTGTTTATGGCTGGGAATAATTGAGATTTTGAATTAGCGCAATTGTAGAACTGCATCGATTTTTCCTGTGGGGAAAGCAGGAGGGAATAGCAACTTTTTAGTAATTTTATGATGCTGTGAAATGGAGTTGGCTGATTGTGGCTGTTAGCTGACGTAAGTGTCGATATCGCATATGGGGGGGAGGGGGGGTCATCTTTTTTAACCAACTTGGGAGGCTGGATATGGATTGTGTCTTTGTTTCACTCTCTTCTGCAGACTCCGGCTAAGAACACACCAAATTTTGGTGTTCCGTTTTGCCAAGTACATAATGTCTTTGTGAATAGTTACCAACGTAACGTAATATGAGGATATGGGATGGATTTAATTAAGCCATTAGAGTTGAGTAGATGGTGAAAGCCCGGATTGGGTAAGATATTGAATATTTTTGTTGTAAAATGACGGCTAGAGTGTGATTTGACTTTATAGGCAATCACCTTAAGACGTAGCCTTCGTCATCTTCTAGGGAGCTGGTAGTAGCAGTAAATTGTTCCTGTGGTTCATCCTAGAATGCCGGAGTGGAGTTTTGAATGATTTATTGAAGTAACCGTTCACATGGTACTTGGTGTCAAGTAGCCATCTTCTGGCCCACGAAACTACCAAGTACATCTGGGGTCGGATACCAGCGTTGGCGAACGCTTAGCCAGCGGTAGGAGGTCCACCAATTTTTGAATTGCAACACCTGTGGTATTTTCCTTCCGCCAGCTGCCTGCTTTAGCGTTGGAACTTCGTGGAAGACATCTCCTTTTCGCAGAACGTATTATATATTTGATATTTGGCGCACTTATAACTTTGTTATTTTGTGATTTACTTAACTTTATTCAACAGCTTGGAGTCATTATAGTAATAATTATATTTTATTTACCACGTCCGTAGGTGACGTGTAGCAAAAAATAAGAGGGGGGTTTGGTGATTTATTCTAAGAGTTAATAGTTTTGTAAAATAAAAAGGTGGTTTTGGTCTTTTAATCTAGGGGTTACTATTATGTAGGGGGCAGGATCATCACCCTAACCAGGTCTACCTAATAGATCTTTTGTAACATGCCCCTTCTTGTCGTTTAAAACAGTGTGAGTTCTTTCATAAACTTTATGACATTTATCGGGTGTTGTTCCCTGATGTTCGCGGCATTTACTGGCAAGACCCCAAACACTCTTTGTCTGCAGCTCGATGCTGCCTTACATTCACATAATATGTGTTTTGCCGTTTCTGCCTTATCATTGCATAATCGACATGTAGGCTTCCCAACCAATTTTATGCATATGGTAGTTTGGAGGACA
>WYDF02047793.1:0-12209 GCA_009867245.2 Adranes taylori | reverse complement strand
AGTAGTAAACTCATCATTAAATTCTCATTATAAGTATAATGCATGGACTAAACCCGATCTCTTCTGCTTTGTTATCTTTTAGTAATATATAAAATCAAAAGCGTTCCAGACACGGACAAAGCTAGACGTTTATAAATAAGTATTTTGAAATTGTTTAACAGCCTTAATGCAAAGAGCTAGTTCTTAAAGGAAAAAATTGCAAATCGAATAATATAGGACGCTCTACATAAATTCCAATTAAAAATTTCTTTTTAATCAATAAATCAATTTAGCCTTAATATTTATTTTTAAACAGGTTACTATATAACTAGTTATATAAAAGAAAATATAGAGTATGTACAACTTATTAATTACGATTCAGGAACATTAGATATATCTGATACACGTTTAAACTGTAATCCGATTTTAATAATTTAAAACTGGTTAATGGCAAAGCATATATAGAAATTAAATACGTATACTACGAATTAATTTTCGTAACTGAAATATTACTATTTCTCTTTCATTATTCTTTTATTTGTGCATATTGAATAATTAATAAATATTAATTACAATTCTCGTGAGAATTATATCTCTTAAGTATATAGCATCAATATTAAATGATGATAATTAACAACTTGATTTGATATATAATAGATATAATTTTCTGCTAAATTCGTTATTAATAATTAAATGCTTTAAATTATTTTAAAATAATTATCATAAAACTCGTTATACTAACCCCGAAACCATTTGAGTAATGTCCAGTAGCAAAGGAAAGAACTACATAGAAAATACACCTTAAACTATCAATAGCAGTTTATCCCCCAATCGATTAACTATTACAATTTCTAAGGACCTTATTCAAGGAGCACTTAATGTGGTTCAAAATGAGCAACGAAGAAGGTCTTGAAAAATTAGTTCACAGAAGATTTCGATTGTACCGTTTACCAAATGAAAGAATCTAGACGGCTTAGGTAGTCTAAAACTTTTTGGGACACAAATACCGCTGCAGATGGAAGTAAAATACTTGGAGTAATACTTGATTACAAACATACTTGGAACCTCCAAATTATTAGAATAATTGTCAGAAGGTTATAAACTTTCGGAAGTTATAAAACGAATGAGGTCTGAAACCTTCTTGCACTAATTGGATAAGTCCATAATTGATGGAGCACTGGTGTAGTGAAAAAAAAAACAGTCCATGCAGAACCTGTCCTCCATATAGAGATCTGCGTGCTTTGGCGTAACTGGAGCTATAAGAACGACCCCATCGGAGGCACTTCAAATGCTGCTAGATATTCAGAAATTTTAAAGTAGAAGCGGAAGACACATTCCACCGACTAAAAATGAATAGACCAAGTTTGACAAAGAAGTTAGACACTAATATTACAGGGAAGGAAATATTAGAAATTAAATCTGACTGCATATTTCCAGTCTATAATATATATATAGAAACTCTGAAGATATCATAGACTCAGGTTTGTGGAGAGAACATTCTCCTATCTTTCCGGAATCTGCTCCAATATGACTTACAAACATTACAAGGGCTTCAATAAGGAAGCTAGAATATATTTTTCAGGAATTACATGAAATTTATAACTGACCTGTTGCCTGGACACTCACCTCTGCGGGTGCATATGAAGAAAATTGGCCTACACAGTTCTGAAGTAGAGTGTAGGCTGTGTCTGGAAGCTAGACAGCTCAACATATCTTGTTGCATTGATTCGCAATGACACCCAATGTGAGTGTGAAATATTGGCATCGAGAAGGAAAGGCCTATTTGGAGCAACTAAAGTTGAATCTGTATTGATACAAAAACGTTTTCACAGGAAATATTAAAACTGGCACAAGACACAGATATATTATAAACGATCGGAGAAAGTACAATAAGACGTTTCGCTGCAATGCTTTTCCGCAGACAGGCCTTGATGATAATAATTATCAAAATAGAATTTTTCATCTTTATCAAAAATATAATTCCTCAGTTCCATCTAAGGACGTTGCTAGACTTTGGCACATGATACCTGAATTCATTCTCAAACTTGTGAGTGATTGTGGGCCGTTTAAGAGCTCCCATTGGAATTATGTGAAAAAGTCCATATGATTAAACTGAGCCTACAGGAGCCTGCAAGTAATTGCGAAGTTCGATCTCCCAGTATGACAACTAATTTACAGTTTCTTGACAGCTGATATGACAGCCTGTTTGTTTCATCCAACATTCTTTGTACACGTACACTATAACACCTACCGGTATTTTGATTTGAAGCAATGTTTTTCGATTAATGATGATCTTGATTGGCAACAGCTTAGTAGCATAGGCGCGGCAACTCCAAATTACAACAGTATAATAAAATTTCCCTTTTCTTTTTACAATGTCCTCTCTTGATACTTGATACCTTGTTATATTTTCCTTAATACATTATTGCTGATACCCGATCCTTGATTATAACTGATATCTGGATATATTATTACTAGTCTCTTTATACCTTAATATAACTTAATTTCTATTAATTATTTTGGACTATAATAAATAGCGTTTTATATTTAACTAACCCATGTGATGAATAATGTCTAGCGCGAATACACCCTTTAACACAAAGATTTTTCCCATTTGGTTCATGTTTTGTATTTTTTCATCTTTCCAACACGAGTCGACAAAGAAACGAATAATGGAAACAGGGAATGTAGAATCGGAGCTCATATTATCTGCTCTTATTCCATATACGACATACAGAAACATACTTGCCAGGTTACTATATCGAAGAACACTGTTTTGCTCCAGCAATTATCATCTCCGTTTATTCATATATCCATTCACACTTTTTATCATTTCATTCATCTCTCCTCTTTCTTCCGCCATACACACTATGTCAATTGCATAAGTAAGCGACTATATTCTCCTTTTTCCAACCACTACGCCACCTGATTGACCACATTGAAGTATTTTTTTCCAAAACCGAAATTAAGCAACTTCGCACTCATAAGACAACCCTGTCTTACTCCTCTTTCCACACTAACCATTCTGATTCACTTTCTTGCCATTACAACATTGTCGTCATATATACTCTTTATAATCTAACATATATTTTCTTAATACCTACATTTTCTATTCTCGCCCATAGATTTTCCCTTAGCGCTTTATCAAATGCCGATTTTAGATCCAGAAACAAAAGACATATTTTTTTTCCTTCCCATATCCTCTAATATATAACATAATTTAATGTGATTCGTATTCAAGCCTCTTCTAAATCCCGTTTGTTTATCTGACAGTATGTTTTTTACTTCCAATTCTTTTTCCAGGCTTCCATTTATTAACCTTGCAAATATTCGATATTTCCCATTCAATATTGTCACACGTTCATAGCTATCGGCATCATGCAATTCCCTTTTATACAGCGGTAGCACTTCTCCTTTTTCCCATTCTTCCAGGTTCACACTTTCTCCCTTCCACGCGTCTTATTCTTCTTACGAACACTTTCATATATTTCTCTTTCATACCTTTCGCTTTCAAACATTTCCAATAGTCTGCAGGTATGCCATCTTCCCCTACTGATCTTCCCATTCTCTTCCCATTAATCGTCCTTCTCACTCCATCCAAAGTGATTTCCAATATTTTTCCTCACCTTTCACATTTATACATCTTATATCTTCTTCACTATATGTGCTCTCGTGATCTTTCCCACACTTCTTTTCCCGCTCTGACACCTGTAGCTGTCCGTTTATCCATTCTCTTCTTCCACCGCTACTTTTTCTCAAATATCTATATAATTCGCTCTCCGTTTTTATTGTAAACACTTCCTGCATCTCTTTCATTTCTCTTCTTTCCTTGCATGCACGTATATCCACATTTCTATCTATTTTTGCCCAGATATAATCCTTCCACTGCAATTCCCCAGCTCTCACTTTCCGAAGGGTCATTCTAGCTATCTTTTTTCTGTTCTTAGACTTTTCATCCAATTTTCTATCGAATTAGAATTAATATCCTCAGTCACTCGCCACACATACTAACACTCTTTCCTTTTTACCATTTCTTCCATTTCCTCTTCTGAATCCAATACCTTATCAAAATACAAGCCTGTTTCTATCAGGAAATGATCCGATTCCATCCTCTCTCAAACTTTCATCCATTCTATGCTTTCCTTTGACATAATATCCGTCAAACACATAATCTATTACAGATCCTCCCCTATATCCCCTGAATGTTAATTCTCCATTCCAATCTCCATTTATAGACCCGTTAAAGGCAATAAGCTCCTTCTCTTCCATCCAATTAAGCAACCTTAAACCATCTGCATTACACACCTTGCCTCTTGGTACCATTTCCTACATTTCCCACCGCCCCTTCATTTCCCATTAAATACCCCCCCCCCCCCTTCACCTCTATCCTAACATTTAAATTAATAACACTTAACATTCTCTCACATTTCTGGCGCCCTTTTTCATATCCTCTAATTCTCTTATTCTCATTTTCAATGCTATTTATTCTTTTTCCTTTATCTTTTCCTGTTCTTCCATTTATTTCTTCCATGTTTCGTTCTCTATTATCATCCAGTTCATTCCTTTTGTTATCGTCCTTATCTCCGGAAGTATTTCGTTTTGTAAACGCAGTATTTCTATAACATTCTCCTTCTGAATGCTCAACCTTTCCTCATAACTCGTTCTATTGAACCTTTTCTTTCATTCTCTTCCTTTTGCATCATTGCCTAGTCTATTTATTGCCCCGCTGCTCCCAAAATTCTCCACTATGCTCCCTGAGCTACATAATTTTGACAAATATTTGTCCATGTTTTCTTTAGCATGTACAAGTTTTCTCCCGATTGGTATAGGTAATAACATGAATTTAAGCAATTCTTCTCGAACTGGTGCTACCCTATAATTTGGTTGAACAGTCTTCTTAAATGAGTCAGATTTTCCACATCTAGAATTTTCAGGAATTATACGGGAGTTTCACTGGCGCAATTTCATTGGGGAATTTCAGCTTTTCCCTTTTTTTTTTGCCCGTTTAATTGCGCATTCTACTTCAGATTTGAAAATTTTCGGAGAACATTGTTTTTATGTATTGTTCCCAAGTTTTCTTTCTGTCCAAGTTATCAGTAATACCCTCTGTGCGTTTTTTCTTTCAGTTATTGCTTTCCATTTTTTATGTAAATTCTCTGAATCCTGTTTATAGTTGCGGATAAATTCGTTCGCCTGCGAAAAGTACAGACATGTGTGTGGTGTAAAAAAGGTCGAGGTGGCTAAGAGACAAGAAACAGTGTTGCTAAAAAAGTGTTATTATTTTGTAACAGCATTTATAAACATGTTCGATTGAACAAAATCTGAGAATACAGGCCAAAATGATAGATATGTTTAGACTTGGAAAGAGAAGGAATGATGGGAGTAACAGGCCGATATTGGTTAAAGTAGAGACGTGGAAATTTAAAACAGTTATTGTGGAGAGGAAAAAGGAGTTGCAGGGCAGTAGGATATTTATTAATCACAACCTGGCGGCGAAGGAAAGGATGGTCCAAAACAATATTAAGGAAGCGATGATGCGGCTAAGAAATAGAGGAGAAAGGTTCAAGGTAATGTATAAAGAGGATTGATAGGTAATGTAATGCGGGTATGGAGTGAAGAGAGAACAGGATTGATGAAAGTGAGAATGATGAATGCGATAAAAGACCAGCTAGAACTAATGGGGGAAACTGATAGAGAAGACGGAAAGATGGGAAAATTAAGAAGAGTCAGATAGAAGAGACTACGTAGGATAAAAAAATAAATAGATCGCATGACACGGAAAGGGGAGGGGCGAGGGGGGGGCGAACAATAGGATTGGTATGGATGAAATAATGAACAGAAGCAGAGATCGGGAATATAAAGCTAGAGGTGGAAAGTTTTAACAAGACAGTGTATAGAAAAATTTTAGATATGAGCATTAGAATATCCTAGTTATTAGGCCAATTAAGATTTATTTATATACCTTCTAATTGGCGTTAAGTTCTTCAGTTCTTCTAATTGGCGGTGTTTTTCTTCCATCGCTGCGCTCTTTTGCTTTTTTGATTTCATACACTATTTCTTCCTTCCCGTCAATTTGTTCCCCAGCTTCTAGTAGTACCGTTTTCATATCTTTCCAAACATCCTCGGTGTCCTTTGATGCAGCCTCTCGGAGTGTTTCAAAATCCATTTGATTACTTGTTATTTCCACTTTTCTTCTTCTCTACACTCGTCCTTTCTCGGTTGCACTCTTCTTCTTCCTATCTTCTCAGATTTAGCCTTTTGGGTCTTGGTTTCCCCTTTACGTGTCTTGAGATTGATCTAAACGTTGTCCAGCAACAGATTTTGGTCGCTATCAACATCCGCATTCGGATAAGTTTTTATGCTCTTAATGGCACTCCTGAAGCGTTTGGCAATTGTCACGAAGTCAATTAGTGTTCATATAATGGTATTCTCGTTATATCCAGGCGCTGTCCAAGTGTACAATCTCCTCGAAGGAAGATCATAAAATATATTTGCTATGATCTACTATTTCTCTTGGCAATATACTTTAATTGAAATACAAACTGTGCTAAATAATTAATATGACTCATGAAGCAGTTCTGCTCGAGGCAAGGATAAAAACAGCTTTTAAATGTACTTAAAACTCAGCACTTTGTACTTTGCTTGAAGTTTAATCAATTGTTAAACAGGTACAAAATTTCCAAAAATTTTTGGTTTAAAGATTTTGTTCCAAGGAAAGAGTGGTTCTATGAGTAAGTGAATATATAAATTGGATATAACTGACTATACTTTAAACAGCGTGACAGAAAGCATGATGTACTCTAAATACTCCCAAAATTTTCACATAATACCACGTTGTCAAAAATTTATAAAAAATCCTAAAATCCAGAAATTATTATTTACTTCTGAAGTATTCCATATTAAGCAAATGCGCGCCACTGAATTATCAAGTATGCAACCCAACTAGATTAATCAAACAACACTTTACGTAAGACACCACGAATTCTTAATTGGTCCAATTCCCAAGCCATACAGTTCCCTACTTTCAAATACTACATTAACACTGATCTACATGTAATACATTAGACGCACACTATTGGAGTATAACCTTCTTTTGTCATAGTCTCAAAATAAAACATTTTTCATAAGTTATCAGTTAAGGATTGTTTAAAAATCATAGATCCTTCGGTAGTGCTACCTATGGAGACACGCGTTTAACTACTCATGACTCGCACGTACGCATCCGTTGAGGTTGTCATGACAACCTCAAGGATCTTTACTCCTTCTTTTCCCGTAAGCATGTAACGGGTCAACGCTTACGCGATAAAAAAGGATGCTCCTATTGCGAGAGACGCGACTAAACCCGGGAGGAGCGCAACAAAGATGAAATGTTCTTTTGTCCTGGATGAACAAGTTTTTCAAAGAGAAAAAAATCATCGACAATCGAACGAGAAATGGATCTTTGTATGATGTAAAATTTGATACGAACGAATTAGAAATATCATAAGCGATGTTACTACGTCGAAACGTATTTTTCAGAAAAGCTTCAACATTTTTGAATTTTTATACATATTTCATTAGTACTCCCATTTAACCCTTTAACTATCCTGGACACAAGCCCAATTATTTGAAGCTATTTTATTTAACTACCATTTTCATTTTTTGAAGATGGTACCTCAATGATTTCCTCCTAAAATAAAACGTATCTATATCGTCACTCCAATGTGCAAATATTACGATTTTCACTTAAATGCAATCTTTGATAGAGTTGGGTGATTAGAATACAATGTACAAACCGCGAATGTAATATTTTGTACGAGGGTTGATATTACTGTACGTAATATCAACCCTCATCAACCCTTTTATTTCACTAATGTAACTCAATGAAAAGTCTTATTCTAAATCACGTTGATCCTTCTCCCGCACATTGGTGAAATAATTGTTTCAAACAAAAACACGCACGTGACACTTTCACCATTTAGGCATTGAGAAAGGTAGCAATTTGGTAATAGAACCTAAAGAATATTTTAGGTACATCAAGTGAATCAAATTTTGAAGTAGAAGACCAAACTGTTCAGATACAGCCGGGTGAGTGGAATAAAAATCTTGGCACCACTGAATCTCCAGCATTGAGCGTGAGTGATATAAACTTTCTGTCGTGGAATTCTCAAGGGTTGAGCTGTTTGTTCAGTTAGGAGCACTGCCATTTCATCTTGCACTGCCATTTAAACAAGCGCTGTTGCTAGTAACGTGGCTGCAAGCTCCATGGCTAGTGCTAACCACCCTTGGGTGGCCTTGCCGGATCCTGAACTGTGCCCACTGGAAACCGCCGGGCGAGCTGGCTGACTATAAGCTGCGTTACACGCAGTTTTTCTTATGAATGGCTTATTGGATTTGTATGCTACTGCTGATTAAGCTGGTCGACTATTCGGCTTGTGCAGTATGGTGTTGTAATTTTTATCACTTATATCGCATTGGGATAGCACCAACACTTCATTTTTCCCGCCCTTTTGGAACATCCACAGCATAATTTTTTCTCTCTTATCTTGGATTCACCTTCTTCAACAGACATATCTTTTAATTGTGTGTTAGGTAATTTCTATCGCAGATTTCACATCTTACTCTACGAAAATTGTATTTTATTGTATTTTACTACAATATTTTGTATCCAAGGACTGGTGTCTTGTCCCCAGGAAATTCATTATGTCTTCGCTGTTTTGAATCTTACCTGATTCCAACAGGGTTTGCTCATATTGTCTGTTCATTTCTGAATCCCACTTTCTACATATGATCCCTGCTATTAGAGGTCCCCATGATTCGGTCTTTATACCCAAATTCCTGATGGCATGTATCATTTGGACAGTTGTGTCAAACAACTTCTTTAATTGTTCCCGTTTTCCTGAACGATGTTCGGAAAATCAAGCAATTCCTCGAGGTAAATTGCTAATTACAACCTACGATTTTCATATCTCGCCGTCAGTAGTTTCTGACATTTCTCATAACTGTTTTCTGATATTTGTAGGAGCTGAATAATTCCTCTGGGCTCTCCCACCATGTTTGTCAGTAAATATTAAATTTTTTCAACGTTTGCCAGCTTGCTTTCCTCAATGGTAGATTTGTTTGTATGGTAGATATTTCATGGAATGCCGTCCAATTCTCGAACTTCCCATCGAATCTTGGTGTAATTGGCTTCGGAAATTTAATGTGACTATCTTCTCTTTTCTGTAATCGGTTTGTCTCGTTCATTCTTTCACCAAACGTGGCGATTTTTTTCTTTGACTCTTGCCTCCGTGCTTTCCTCCTTTAGATGAACCTCTTTTTTCATTTCCCGTTCTTCGTGAGTTAAATCTACATCTACTGCCTCTCTTGCAGCTATTCTGAATTTCTTATGCATTGCTTCTAATTCCTGTTTTTGCATTAGTATATAGATTTGCCCTCACGGAGACTGTAGCTTCCTTTTTACATTGTCTAATCCTTCTCCTAATATTTGTAGTTTTCTTTCGACGTTTCTGAGTGATTTTTCCATCCCTCCATCATCATTGGGCTGGTCTGGACTAGGATATTCAAATAATCAGTTATCACATTGTAAACATTCAATGAGGAATCGCTGAACGCGGCTCTGTGTCTTTTTTGGTCTCCTTTTATTTTGCGTTGTTGTTCAATATTGATTTAAATAATCAGTCAGCTGTCTTGAGCTGTTTTCTTTGTTAGGTATGCTCCTTTCTTGCGGCTCATCGAATCTTCTTTCATGGTTTGTAGTAACGCAACCAGGTCTTCTACCACCTGCTACTGATTTTCCATGCCGTCTTCTCGTTTATTTCCGCCCAATTCACAGTTATTTTTTATTCTTAATTACTAGGAATACGTTCTAAGTTAAAGTTACGATTTATTATATAAAATTTGAATCTATATATATATATATATATATATATATATACATACACTACATTATATATATATATATATATATATATGCAACTAGTTCTTATCCAATTGTAAATTAATTAATAATTTGTGCATCTATTAACATTCAAACATTGGACCTTCTTAGAATGTTAATAGCTGATGCATTCTAGTTTAGTCTAGTTTAGTCAAATTATATAATAAATGTAATGCAACGTAGTGTGATATTTGTTTTGATAGCAAAACAAATACACAAGTAATTTAATATGAATGCAATCAACCTATCTATAATAGTTTGCTTGCTTTAGGAATTATTTTTAATTGTTCATAAAGAGATCAATCTTTATTTGTTAGGGATTTAAATAATTATACAAATAATCTATCTGTGTCAATATGCGCCTTACATCTTAAATAATCAAGAATAATAAATGCACTACATAATATGTATGTAGGTATTACTTCTTTGCTCGCATCTGTTAGATGTTCATCATTGATAATTATAAGAGGGCAGCTTTATTTCTTGTGTCAAATTTATATAATTATACTTAATTTGGCAATGAATGACAGAATATCAATCTTGAAATATCTAATACATTTTAAACGTATTAAAACATTTTATTAAATGTTGCTTACAGATATCTAAGAGTTTAGAAATTGTGGCTCCTATCCTCTCGATATCTCCTGTTAGCTTTACATGAAATATGGTCTCTAAATGCTTTCGCTGAGTTATTTTGAGTATAACCACCACATAGTGTTCATCCTCCAGATACCTTCATACGTTTGAAAGCTAATAATAAATGTTGCTTAGGAATTTTTGGAAGTATGGTAGTGTGGCATCCATCCGCGGGAAACCCTGTCAGCATAGGTAATATGTTATGTGAAATATTAATACAGTTAAATATAATGCTGTAAAATAATAATCAACAAAATATACAAGTAAGCAATGTCTTGGAGCCTACAGATTTGAAGAATCTGTAGTCACCAGACATTACCCTGTTTACTACGTAAACAATCAATGGTTAATTAACTGATAATTAACAATCAATGGTAAATGGTTAAAGTACTACATTTATTATATGCCTATAATTTGCATAGAAATAATTTGATACGTAATTATTTATTCATAATTTGTACTTCATAACGGTACAACATATTTTTAGTTGTACAACGCTGTACAGGATGAACGCAATTACTAGCTTTCAAATCACTTTGTACTCCTAATTCCTTTCTGCAAAATTAACTTCTAATCGCTACATTTAAAATAGTCTGATTTAAACCTTAATTGAAACAAACCAAATACCAAACATTTTAATGGTTGCAAAGAGCTGTTTTCTAACTATATGCGAATGAAATAAAATATCTAGCGTAAATATGCGAATATATTTGCTGTTGGATTCAATAAGAACGTTATATTTACGATAAAAGCAAGCAACACGAAAAAAAAAAACAACAACAAATTTATTTGTTTTCATTCCTATCTCGCTTTTGCAAATTTATTTGTGAACGCGAATATTTACGCGCGCTAGAAGAATGTAATAATATCGTCTTTCGAAGGAAAAATTTGCCATCGCCTCGTTGTTCCGACTGACGTCTTCGCTTTCATGGAAAAGCGTTTTCTTTTCATATTTCATATTAAGATAAATTTAAAGGGTTGCCTAATGTTCGTTAATAATTACAAATCCTTCTAATTACATTCTTTGCTTACTTATATCCCTAATAATTTAAATTAAAACTTGTCGTTAATTAAATTAATTCAGAATGCAGTTGAAGTGCTATGTTTCATATCCATGTATGGCTCGCAATCAAATAAGAAAAATAAAGATCCATCAGAACTAACCAGATCTAAGAACAGTTAAAGAAATAAAAAATTCCTTGCCAATGTCAACCTGCCACCAAATATGTTGAAGGATCAACTAAAATTAATCCCGCTCTCCGAGAGTCGTGCGGGTTAGGATTATTAATTTTGATATGAGCGAATACAAATTGGGATTTTGAAATTAATGATGTTTATTTATAAAACTATATCTATTAATTAAACAACAAAATCAATGAAATGCACAAGTTTAACTTTTTATGAATGATGAAAGGACTTAAGTGTGAAAATCACCGAAGTATTTATGATTAAAGAAGTTAAGTTAGAAGGGTTTTGATACATAAACTTATTAACGATTTAATGTCTGAATGCTTTTAAAGATTCTTATTAAAAAATTTATGAACTTATCGCTAGTAACTCTATATATTCTCTCTAAAATACTTCTCTCTAACAACAAATTTAAAAGAAATATTTGTAGATCAGCATATAATTGCAATTTTGAAATGTTTTATAATAAAAAATGCTTATATATTTC
>WYDF02047782.1:0-12209 GCA_009867245.2 Adranes taylori | reverse complement strand
ATTAATTTTTAATTTAATGTAATTAATAGAGAATGAAAAAATATTTTCTTTTCAGCTTCTATTGTTGGACGTTGCTTATAGTGTTCAACTTGAGTGAACCGACATTTATCTGTTTCAGACAATTATAAATTGCGAATATGTGTCGTCATTTTGAATACGTACACATAAAAAAACATTTTTAAAAGCTATTTTCTAGGACTCGAAAACCTTCAAAACGCGGTTTGAAGTGTTTTATATGAAAAAAAAAATTTAACGTGAAAGATAAAAACAGAGCAGTACTTATGAAAATATATAATTATGACCCAAGGAAATTCGACGCAAAAAAGGTTGGCAAACTCTGTATTAGAATGTGATCCATTAAGTGTGTATGATGAACATTAATTAGTTTTTTTTTGATGACTAAGGTCGACATTTCAACACTGAAAGTAATCAAAAAAAAAAAAGAAAATCTGAAGCACCTGCGTAGCTAGACTTTAGATAAATCCTCTTTATAGTGCTGTAATAAAATAAAGAGAACACAAGCAGAAGCACAGACTTAATGGAGAATTATTATCCTGGAGGATAATTAAGTATTGATTTAAGCTGAATCCAAATGTAGCAGTTTATTACTAAAATCTCGATTGAGGTAAAATGTTACTCTAAAAAACATAGTTGAGGACAACATTCTGTTACTATTAAACAAGAACATTGTAGATGTACACAGAATATTATTACATATTTTGTTAAGAGCACATGTTTCAATAGGACGACGCAAGGAGCCATACAGCCAGTCGTTTTCTATTAGAACTTCTAAAACATTTCGATAGTAGAATATTTTGTTATTGGATAACAAATCCCATGTAAATTAATTCAATTAATGAATGAATAAGTAATCCTGTAATATAATATAAATTGATTAAACAAATTTACTTCAATTTCGATCTAATATATAAATTCGCTAAGTAAAAATCTAATGAACGAGAGAAAAATGTATATGTTTAACACCAATGTAGTGGAAAGGGATTAAGATGCGAAGACAAATATTAAACACCTGCGTCCTCAAACGCATTGATACGATGTTTCATAGTGGCACGAGAACCACTAATTTGCCTTGTGCATTTCTTCGTTATTTTGTCCTCGAGGAATTACTTCCGTAAAAATTGCTAATTTACTATTTCCACAGCTATAAGTTTATTCTTATTAGCTAGCTCTACATTTAAGGGAATAACTCTTGCTATAGATATTTCTCTTGCACCGAGCTCCGATTAGTTGAACCGCTTATGTTTTCATAGAATTTCAACAGAAAAATAATGCAATATTGATCCTTAGGAATTCCGACAGATCAAAGATGTTTTCCTATTGGTCTGAACTTCCTTAGAACTTTAAGCAGCAGTTTTTCTCAAATCAACTCTCGTCGAAGCGTCGGATACACAGAGTGCCACATCCGACGCACTGGAATCACACCCCTACCAAATATTTTCATATAAAAGACTCGCACCATCCTAATATCGAAGAGACGGAATATTTGAGTTAGAATCTTTGGGTCTGCCTGCAAGACCTATCGTGCTATTCGCTAAGTCTTCATTCTTAATTACGACTATATCTATTTTTTAGTCAGCCGTCAGGCGACGTCCCGCTGACGCCGACACCTGGTAAGGAATGGGTATGTTCAGCAACCCTTGAGGACCATCATCAACGCGTTTTTCGATACTATTTTGATGAAAGCGACAAAGGAGTTGCATATCCATATTCATAACATATCCATAAATTCAACAATGCATGATCCGAACTGCCACTACGTATTATTGTTTCGTTATCTAACCACCATTCAATAATTTAATCGTCGGCACTGATAACTTTAACTGATAACTCTCTTGTAGTAATAAAAAGTGGTTTTACTCCAGAACCGTACTCAGGAGCAATTATAGAATAATATAGAATCAAATCATATCTAGTTCCTCAGATCGCGAGTCGTCCATACTACGTATTATAAATAATAGGAACAATAAACATTATTATTTTATTGTGTTATTGCGAATACGTATGTGTTTACCTATAGATTTTATTTTGTGCACAATAATAGAAATCACCCACTTTCTTTCTCATCCCCTCAACCTCGAAAATAAAAGCAGTACGATAGTCAATAGCATAATAACGATCAAGACAGTATTTCGGAAAAGGCAGTATTTCGGTCAGAAGAATAGCTAGTAAAAATTGGAGAACTACAACTAAAGTAACAAACTATTTTAAGAAACTACAGCCACCATTCTATAATTATGTGTTCGTATCTGTTCGTACCACAATGGTGCAAATGAAGAAATACATATAAGTTTATCAATTTTATTTGCATATTGTATTGAAAAGTACAAATTACAATAGTCATATTTCATGTTATTTAGTTTGAATATGCACATAATATTTAAAACATCTACCTGTCCGTACATCTCGATCCTCCAGTAAACGTACACTATTTATTGTAATAAAACTTATTGATTAGTGAATTAGGCATCCCTGGGAGTTAACCTAACAAATTAACTTTGTTAAATTAATTTAACTAATTTAATTAACTTTACTTAAAGTTAAGTAATTCAACGTTGGCTAAATTAATACATTAAACGAAAAAACAACAAAGGATGAAGGAATCAATGCCCTCAAGGAACCAAACACATCAAGCATCTACTCAAAAGAAATCGATAACACTCGATAC
Organism: Adranes taylori; assembly: GCA_009867245.2. Classification (NCBI taxonomy): domain Eukaryota; kingdom Metazoa; phylum Arthropoda; class Insecta; order Coleoptera; family Staphylinidae; genus Adranes; species Adranes taylori. The sequence goes on along the minus strand of WYDF02047782.1, from coordinate 9,523 downwards.
AATGTGTAAATGAAATTTAGGAGGACATAAGAAGAACCAATACGATTACAACAATTAGTAATCTCCAGAGACAACCACAATCAAACAGAGTAAAAGACCGAAGAATCAAAAAAGAATAAAAGACACAAGAAGTCCTAGATTTAATGGACGAAAGAGGACATCACAGATAGAAATAAAAACAAAGATAAATTTAATCAGATAAACAAAGAAATTCGAAACTAAATATAAACTTCAAAAGAGTGTTATCGGATTAATATATCTCATGTAAAGTAATCCAATATAATTTAATGAGGAGAGAAAATTTTATTTCGTTATTATTTCTTTAAGTTAATACAAACTGGTATAATGAAGCGAGCTTAGACACATACATTAACACGAAGCAGCATTATCTCGGAAGTTGCACGATCTTGCACCAAAACCGCTGATTCTACATACAAATGCATTTTATCATTATTATTTTCTTCAGAAATCTTAAATGCTGCTTCCGCGGCTACAAGCTATTTTTCCTGTCGGTTTTATAATTAAGAGGGTAACTCTTTATTATTTCTTCGCTTGCCTTTACACTGGTTGGAGAACAACTTATGCCCTCATAGAATTTCTACGTAGAAATCATGCAATATTGTTCCTTAAGATTTCCAACGGATAACAAAATGCGTTTCATTGGTGGTAATTCTACACTTCCCAACGATTTTAGCAGAAATTTCCTTCAAGCCATGCCCGAGTGATCCGGCTACTTCAAAAGTGCCACAGTTCAACCGACCACCAGAAGCAACTTCTCAGCTAATTTCTTATAAAAAGGACCCACTCAAGCCAGCATTCATTAGACGCATGTTGGGTCTTGTTCTGATCGTTTTTGAGTGAGGACCGTTTCGATCAGCATAATTCGCCAAGTGATCAAACTTATTTTTGAACGAATAATCGCACTCTCGAATCTGATTTGTTCAAAGTAAGCGCCAACGGCAAATCGGTTATTTTATTTAAATTTAAATTAAACTTACACCAGTCAATAGTAAGTTTTATAACATCAGGTTAGGTATACATATGTACATAATTAATTTTTTGCTGAATCCTTCGTTTCTCTTATCCTCATCGTCTTATTCACTTCTAATTCCACACAATCATATCAATATCCAAACCATTCCTTGTAATTTACGTCTTTGATGCGAAAACGAGGAGGGCAATGCCAGAGGAAGAGGGACGCCAATCGGAAGGCACACCAAATCAACGGAGATGTTAGAGACAGGACACCCGAGTGGCCGATCAAGCAGCGTTGTCCACCTACAGTTTCAGGCGATGTGCCATTACCTCCTACTCCAGGCAAGGGATGGCTCTAAGGTAATTTGTGAGGAGCATCCCCGACGATTATTTCGGTATTACTTCGGTGACAGCGAATAAATCCTTCCTACACAGCTACTTCACTTCCTTGCGTCAAAACATTTACATCGTATCTTCAACAATTTATCTCACACCATCAACTACTTATTTCGTATTTTCGACATGCTACCAGTTGAAACAACCTACATTTTGGCTCAACCATTCATCATTCAATTCTATCGACGTCTCTAACAAAATAATATCGGAAATCAAATTATCATTAGTTCGCTACTTTTTATTTGCTATTCTAATAACAGAAAGAATCATCTTAACAAAATCTTGAATTATAAGTTAAAGCTATACATTGTTAGTAAATTAAAATCGCGAATCGAGGCCATTTTAATTTTAATATGAAGTTATAAATATTAAGAACAATAAACCAAATTATTTAACCTCGTTATTGCATTTATGTGTATCCATATATGATTTTGAATACTTTACTATAATAATTAAGATCAGCGAATTTCTAACCCAACCTTGAGTTGTCTCATGCCATGATCATTTTATATTACAAACTATCAGAATAAAAAAACAGCATAGGGGTCAAAAACATAACCTCGATCCTCGCATAACCTTGGCCCCTAACGCGGGGCCTAAAGAAATACGCGTAGTCCTTTAGGCCCCACGTTGGGCGCCGTAATTATGTTTCAAAATTTATCTTATTAAATCAGGATCGAGGTTATGTTTTTAACCACTATGCTGCTTTTTTTTATTCTGATTTCTTAATAAAAGGCAATGGTCAAGTAGTTTTTTCGGAAGACAATAAAACCTACGATAGGTAAAATAATAAAGTTCCCAATGTAAATACACGCAATAACTTAAACCCTAGTGGAGCAGAATCAAATAGTTCCACTGGCGCCCTATCAGATAAAATATGCAGCGAATATGTAAAAAACACACACATCGAAATACCAGCTAAATCGGCTCATCAAAACAAGAAACTGCCAAGAAAATCCTCAACAACTCGACAATCGCCCAATGGGACCGGAACAGCAACAACAACAATACAACCACCAACATCAGAGGAGGTAACACACTCTTCCCAAATGCGTCTGCAATTGCGCCACCGTGGCCAATTGCTCTCCACTCCAACGATAAAAGAGTGATCTTCTGTAATTTACAGGTTCCAAGAAGAACACAATAATACTCAACTTCATAAAAATCTCAAAGAAATGAGTGGGTTCCTTAAAAGGATAAACATTCTGAGAAATTCTAGAGAAAAAATTTGACCGTTGCATACAATGGGAAAATTATATGTGAGAGCATTTAGTGAAGATCTGCTAGTGTGTAGGAAAATTCCATTAGAAACAATCAGTAACCCATTGATATTTGTCGTGGAGGTACAAGGGGCTATAGATCATCGAACAAAAGGTTGTAAGCCCTACATGCCGAGAAAAATACTTGAACTATCGAAATTGTTGAAATCAAAGGATGAAGGTAGTGTTCGGACTCGTACATCATTATTTAATCAAATATACAACAGCGCAGAGAGGACTAATGACAACTGCCTCGAATCAACATTCTAAAGAATACTCTGATTATCAACTTATAAGTTTTATGAGTCAAAGGCTTCAAATGTTCTTAAAAATATTACCCAACCTTATATAAAAGGTTTGTGTGTTGAGCTGTGTACAGGTATATAAAAGCTTTGTGTAGGTTGATAAAGCGCAATTTGGATTCCGGGATTATATGGACACTCGGAAGGTATTGTTCTGTATGCTTACTTTGTTGTCCTTTTCTACCTTCTATGGTGTAGACTCTACACTTTAGAGGTTTTGATGAAAGCACGCCAGGCCTTCCTGTCCCGCGCGTGGGTCCTTACCCGGGTCAAGTTTGTTCCTCTCTTGCGCATCGCAACCGTGAAGTTATCCTCTCACTTGAGTCTGGATCGTCCGCTCGGTTTCTTGCCTTTGCAGCGGGCCTCCAATTTTGGGTATCTGGTTTATGGTATTCGTGTGACGTGGCCCAACCATCGAAGTTGCATTTCTTCTATTGTAACATTGATGAGTTTTTCATTCAGGATGTTTCGGATAGTCTGATTCCTCACCATGTCCCGTCTAGTCTTCCTCTCCACTTTCCGTAGATATCTCATTTCAGCTGCTTGTAGCCTAATCTGATGTCTACTTGTCAACGTCCAAGATTCCGCGCTAAGTAGGAAGGTACACTGTTTTATACAGTTAGCTTGGTCCTCTTGCTAACCTCACTTTTGCCTATAAAACCCCGACCGATGGCATGAAACAGCTTCCTTATCGTCGCTGTTCGATATTGAGTTCTGGGTCGATCTTTTCATCCTGAGAAATGGTAGCCCCGAGGTGCTTGAAGGAGTCTATCTATTCTAGGAATTGTCATCTTAATCGTATAGTGTGCTACTTCTGGTGTCGGGAGACCACCATAGATTTCGTCTTCAGTGTGCTGATCACCATGTTTCTAGCACTCATTTCTTCATCCCAGATCTTTAAATTGAATTGTTAGTTCCTTGCGTTCTTCGGTAAGAGTGCCACATCGTCGACAAAGGCCATCTCAGATATTGCAATGAGTTTCATTTTCCAGTTCCCCACAGTAAAGCATCTAACTATATCCTTACAGCTCTTTATGATGTCGTCCATGAGTATAATAAAGAGGTAATTGGACAGAACGTCTCCTTGCCTCACATCGGCACTCGTATTAAATTCAGCTAAGGTTGCTCCAACTGTTCGCACCTGGTGTCTACAATTCTGATAAAAGCACTTGATGGCCCTGACAAGACTCCACTTTGCAACACTCGCCATATTTCTCTCCATGGGACCCTATCGAAGGCCTTTTCCCGGTCTAGGTAGCAGGCATGGCCTTCTCGCCTCTCCGTCGTGTTCGAGAACCTTTTCACACAGATTTGCCTCATTGCAAAGATTAGATCTTTTAGGAATGCTGCGTCCACTAATGGCTTCCAAGCATTCAAAAAGTGCCCCGTGTGTACCGGTACCGAAAAGTTTCTCGATGTTTATAAAACTATGTAGACATTTTTTACAGAGTTCATTACTTTTTCTAAAAAAATCTTCGGAACGGTTCCACACGAGGCAGTTTTTAGTATTGACACATATGACAATAACTACAGTAAATAGTATGCAAGAAAACTCAAATAAATTGACATATATGTTCACCCGATGAACTGGGAAAATTAGTGAAGAATTTTCTAACATCAATTTCATTAAAATATATTATTTTCTTATTCTTTTAAAGTTAGCTAATTTCATTTAAAAATTTTATTCTTTCTTAATAGTTCAAAGTCATTGCTTCTACAGATTATTATAATGTGTTGTAAATAATAAACAAAACAAAAGTAATTGTTATGATTTATTTACGTGTATAAATTTCAATTTATAACTTTGCAAGTTCCACCAGATAGACATTTAATAATTATCATATACACATCTAATTAGTATGACTTTTAAAATATCTAACTTTTGTTTAAAATATTTAATATAACGGGATTGTATGTGTTGTTCTGATTGTTTTCATACAAATGCTTTGCATATTGTGAATCCTGTACAGCATACTTACTGTACATCATTTTTAATCTAAATGATGTACAATGTTTCTTAAATCTAGTCGTAAGGCTTCTCCATCTCTGGCCTGTATATATCGCATCATAATCTGGACAACTCATCTTGTAGACTCCAGAAGCGGAAAATTTATTCTATTTTGATTTTGAATTTTTGATATATACTTTGCACATACTTTTGATATGTACTTGCTTAAATTATTATTGGGTATAAATGCTATATTTATGTGGTTTTCTTTTCAATATTTGGTTATTTTGTTTGCGGATATTTCTATGTATGTTATAGTTTTGTATGAGTTCTGCGGTGTTTCGGGTAATCTAATCTATCCATCTTCACAAGAAACACCTAAGGAACTGAACTTAAACTTTAACATACATACCCGCAAACAAAATAACCAAATATTTAAAACAAAAACACATAAATATAGCCTTTAAAACCAATAATAATTTAAGCAAGTATATCAAAAATTCAAAATCAAAAAGAATAATTTTTCCGCTTCTGGAGTCTACAAGTGGAGTTGTGACAACATATATGTCGGCCAGACAAGAAGAAGCTTTACAACTGTATTTAAGGAACATTGTATCAATTACATACACACACCTAGATGTTATTACTAGCCCTATTCAAGTTTGATTCTGATTTAATTATTCAAGATTCAAATTCTTTTTATTTGTTCTAATATTTTTTCCAAGCTGCCATAGTTACTGTAGATTTCTAAGTTACATCTCCCCATTGTTCAATATAAGACATTTCATATAATCAACATTAAAAAATTCGAAGAATATTTCCGACAAATTAGAGGACCCAAGTATCAATGGCTGCGAAAGATAATGCAGGGTAAAAGTTGGGTTGGAAAAAAAACCAAATATCCTAGCTGCGCAACATAGGGGCGCTTGATGAATTCCAGCAATTTATGGACATGATGATTGCCAACGCTTGAGAACAGGCAGACACACGACGAAATTGAACGCCCAAATTGATGTAAGCTCTTGAAAAATATTTTTGGAAAGAGTATTTTAAGTAAACTTTAAAAATCTATAAATACATATGCACAAATGCATGATTTTTTGGGATGGCTATATGATTCGCCCTTGACTTTAAATAAGTATATTGAATTTATTGCAAAATGTTCCGTTCATGCTGTGAAATTTTATATGTAAATCAAAATCTCATTCGAGCGTACTAATAATCAAATTTGCTACATGCATCTGCTGCTATTATTAGTTCCACTGCAAATAACAGCGCAAACGAGTAAAAGGCTTCGTGTGTGTTTTTATTTAAGTTCGCCGCAAGAAGCAAATATTGATTGAGTCTTGTGTCATCGTAAAACACACCTGCAGGGTTTTTATTACACTTGTGCAATTTGACATGTTTAGAGTTACCAGAATATTTCATACAGAAATATTTTTCTACGTCACCTGAATCCAACTCTTCTAGGGGTTAATTTTTAAAAGTTGTATGGGACAGCTTAATTTAGTAAATAGGTGTAGATAGAGCGTACACCTCGCAAGTGATGATGATGAACACCGCCAGGTTAAACGAGAGAACGCGAAGGTCCAACAAGTCGATAGGCTGATCGGGTCAGTGAAGAGCACCCCGAAGTGATGCTTACGCGGTTCCAGAGTGCATGGGTGGTGACCCGCCACATGCGGGGGTTTTTAGGGTTGCTGCGCCTGCATTTCGGGCGTATTGTATTATGCTAACTATCAGCATTATGCCTACTTGCTGGTCGGCCGAGCGGCGGTCAGTTACGACGCCAACCCCTCTCAAAAATATTAAATTACTACTATTTGCTATTATTACGTACCGTTTTCTAATTGAATACTGAATAAAGAGCTTAGAAACAGCTAGAAAAAGTAATCAAATTCTTTTATGACCCAATAATACATATATTCAGTTAGTACTGTCTAAAAAGTGATTTTAATACCAAATATTGACAGCATTAGGACTATTATTGTTTATGATTATTGTCCACGCCAGCTATTTTGTGTAAAGCAGCACTTCTGTATTTTATGACTTTAATTTCTACTCCATCCTCTGTCTTTTTGTTTGATCTTCATCCCTCGGAGTGCTGGTTTGAATTTGTTACAGGCTAATTGATCCAACATAAATTAATTTAACAAATCAACAAATCAATTTTATAATAATTATCTAATAATATAAATATAAATTGATAAATACTCTTTTATTTGTAGCGGCGCGAAAATATAAAACGCGCCGCTTCATGCAAAGAAAATAAAATGATGCCACTCAACACGGAAGAAATATAGTCAAACATGCAGACACTACGCGAGAGAAAACTTAACGCATGCCACCTAGCTTGTTCTCTTGCCGTTGCTGTTATACAACATACCGACGAGCTATCGCAAGCTTTGTCCATAAAGATGTGTATGTGTATAATATGTGTATGTGCTAACTATAGTTTGCAACAATAGTTAGCAACATTTTTTGAGAAAATTATATGTTTTGTAGTTATATTTATTACATGAGTACGTTAAGACTCATTAATAAAGTGAACCTTTTACACCTTTAATAAAGAAATCCCCTTGTATAATATAGTTGAAACATTGTACTAGTTTAAATTATTTGATATCGCAACTACATAAGTGACATACTTATGATTCTCAAAGGTTATTAAAATGCATATGTGTAATAAAGTTCTTTATAATGCATATATTTAATCTAACTACGTTCATAATAAGGTAGGTAACAAAATAGCATAATACTAGCTTGCATTTTATGCGTACAAAAGTACATATGTAAATCGGTGTTAATTCTTAACACGCGACAACACAAAAGTATTATTGATTAAGAAATTAAGTAATCATGAGAAACAACTGAATACATGTATGTTTAAAGGTTATAACATTGATAATAGCCAAGTCATAACATTGTCGTACTACATACAGAAATTATTTATTTGTAATACAATAACTGTACCATAGAATTTCATATATATATACGAGTGCTGTTCTCTTTCCGCTGAGCCTATTTAGTAGGCGGTGATATTTTTGTAACAAATTTTGTTTGGTATTTCAATCTAGTTGTTTACAAGTGATTTCACAAGGTATTACAAGGTATTTCAATCTAGTTGTTTACAAGTGGCTTAAACCGTAAAGAATGTTTTGAGGAGATCAATCCAGTGCTTGGTGATAAGTCGTTCGTGCGCTACCGTAAACGATGGTACAATAAATTTCTACTCACTCGACTTTCCTTAAATGACTGTTTTCGAGCTCCTACGCCAAAAACGACAGTTACAGAAAAAAATATTAATCTTATTCGGAACATGATTAAAGAGGATCGGTATATTACTGTCAGAAACATTCAAGCAACTTTGTTGTGAAAGCAATTAACACTATTTTACACAAACATTTGAAAGTCCGTAAGCTTTGTTGTCGGTGGATTCCTCACAACTTGACTTCAGCTCAAAAAGAGGACCGTGTGAGATGGTGCCGATCTACACTAGATCGCTGTGACCGTGGATTGTCTAATTTGGTGTACATCATCACAGGTGATGAAACATGGGTATACTGCTATGATCCAGAACAAAAGCAACAATCGTCAGTTTGGGTCTTTGAGAATGAGTCGGCTCCAACAAAAGTTGTTCGTGAAAAAAGCCGACGGGTAGACGTACTGTAAATTTAGAATGGTACACGACAGTTTGTTTGTCTCAGGTTCTATAAAAGGTTCGTGAAAAACGTCGAAGAGGAAGGATTATCTTGCATCATATAATGCTGGGACTCACTCTGCTGCTCGAACAAATGAGTATTTGAATGCCCAAAACATAGAAATAATGGGTCATTCGCCGTATAGTCCAGACCTAGCACCTGATGATTTCTTCTTAGTTCCGTGGGTAAATCATAAATTACGGGGTTTACGTTTTACATCGGCCGAAAAAGCGGTTGATGCCTTTACAAATGAAATAAACAAACTGCGGCCCGAAGATTGGAAAAAATGTTTTCAAGAATGGTTTTCGCGAATGCGAAAATGCGTTGACTGTGTAACATGAGAGACTAAGTTAGAAAAAATTCCCGATGAACCGCGGGTGGATGGCTTACACACTAACTCTGTTCTGAACCTATTGCATCGGTTAGAATTATTATAATCTAACCTCCTCTTTATGTTACACGTGTGAAGGTCGACATATGCGATGTGTTTTTAATTAAATTGAAATAATTCCTAAACTATATCTAATTTAACGATTCGCTTCTACAAGAACAATCCCATAAATGAATGCTACCTAATTAATGTAGTGTTATGTATTTGAACGAATTGACACCCTTTTTAAATTAAGATGAACCATTTGTGTTACCAATGAAGCAAGGCAAGCTTCAAGTTTTTGCTTCTGAAGCCTCTTCCGGCATTTGTCCCAATTCTATGACAGAATGCCTCATTATTTCTGCCCCATGTACAAGAATCTTGTGTACAATTATTGGCATATTATACTATGGGTACAGATATATATATATATATATATATATATATATATATATAGAAGTTTTAGATTTCCGCGGGTGTAAATATGTGTATTGTTGTTATTATTCCGGGTTGTGCCCCATCAAAATGTCAAAACAAAATGCCCAATACGCGGGGCACAACCCGGAATAATA
>WYDF02047771.1:0-12210 GCA_009867245.2 Adranes taylori | reverse complement strand
TATAATTTCTCCCTCCTCGTTTTTTATTACTTGGGTGCGTAGTTTGTATTCTTTAGAGAGATATCTTACTTTGTTAACACACAAAATGTCAGTTCACACACATAATGAATTGCATAAGGGATTGGTACTCTTTCTTCAGAAACTAAATAAATACCTTTATATAAATTTATATAAAGCTGTTTATTTAGTTTCTGGGGAAGGGATAATAATCTCCCCGAAACATGTTAAACGTTCATTTCCTGGGCCTCCTAGGTGGGGGCACCTAAAATGCAAGCTGTGAATAACTGGAGTTTTAGAACACTTGATTTTCATTGAATTAAAATGTGGACTCCAACACTGAAAGAACTTGAATATTCAACATTTAAAGAATTCGCTTGGAAAGTTTAAAATAAAATTAGTCAGATGAGTCCTAGTTAATCCCTTGGTAAATTTCAAGTTTTCAATCGCCTTTCTTGATGATTTGAAAAGATTTTATTGTAATTTTTGGGTTGATACTGGTGCAAGTATCTGCAAAACGTTTGCTAAAATTTTACCATTATAAAACATGCGTACGAAAAACTATTCTTATTTTCAATTTTTTAATTCACAATTCATTTCATCCATATTTGCATATTGAAAAATTATTATCATTAACATTGTTCTTTATTAGTGCATTTGCATATTGCTGCTGACATTGTATCATAGTGTTGGACTTTTTGACTAAGATGTTCTCTTTTTAACAACTCTAGCCTTAATTAGAGTGTAGTTTCCCCTTAACAATTTTTGCTTGCCACATTTTTCTCGATGCCTTAATATATTATCAATTGAAAGTGCATTTTACTCCATAATTTGGCACGTATAGTATAACTCTTTAATTGTGACTATATAGTTTCAGCCCTTTCGGGCCATTTTCAGGCACACAGACTATTAAAACATGGGGGAGCTGTGTGGGTTCGTTTGAAGTTGTTATTCTATTATTGGGGCGTAGTTAGGTGACCATACTGAGGCTACGAGGAATTAGATTTAGTGATGTTAACGATTAAGCGGAAGAGGGCAACTCAATTTGATCGGCTGTAGATATTTTATATAAAATATAAATATTTGCTAAGATAGATAAATGATGTTTACTTTTCTCTATTTGAAAGCAAAATGATTTTTCTCTATGGTTGCTGTATGCTCTGGGGGTTGCGCACTTATGTTTATTTGAAGAATACATGAATTGTGTGCCTTTATGTACGTATTAAATAAGTTAGTTGTTATTATGGAATTTATTTGGGTATCTAATAGGTTTGTACGTACATCGTGTTTATGTATAGATATTTCTAAGTATTCGCAAACTTTAATTTATTGTAGTCTTCCATCTATATGGAGTTGTTCTAATTTATTTAGATCTGGAAATTTCGTTTCTAAATTGTGGTTTGCACAATTCATTGTAACTCGTTTCCACATTTTTTTTATGTCTGACCGATATAACTATTGCATTCCTCACGGTGTAGTTTAGCTCACCGTGAGGTGACTAGTATGTGCCCTATTTTTTCAAATGGGTTTCCAAAATATGAAATTGAGATATATTGTACTTCGGTGTTTTTTGAGTGAGGATATATTGAATTCATTGCGATTTTGTTTCTGCAGTTGACAATACATTTTTTACTCCTATTGTTATTGTTTCTAATTGTATTTGAGTTTTCAGTTAACAGAGGATTTCATCTAAACCCTCGTAACCTAACTAATATGGTCAGCTAACTACTTCAAACGTATTAAAAGCTTTCATGCATTAATAGTGTGTATGTATGAAGATGATCCGAAAGCATTGAAACTATATAGTGACAAATTAACAGTTATACTACACGTGGCAAATGACGAAGTAAAATACACTTCGAATTGATATTTCATCATGGATTAGCACAAAGCAACTCTTGACTCAATTATTCTACCTAAAAATATTGCCAAAATAGAAAAATTATTTTTTAATAGTTGTTACTATTTCAACATTCTTGAACATTCAGTAAAATTATTTATTGGTGATGTGATTGATATAAGCAACATAGAATGACTCAACTGTTTTATGCGGTTTTTCTTTGCTCTCAATGTTCTTAATTTAAGGCGTATCTAATCAATGACTACAAAGTATTTACATATCTTTGAAGCTGTCCCAGTTTTCATTTAATTGACTCCTTATTTCCATATTTTTTGAAGCAGGGTTTTTTCTGCATATTAAAGCAGATCCAAATTTTAGGTTATATAAAATTCCGTACGAATATTATGTTAAATTGGTTTAATTTGATATAGATATTTTATTTGTATCTAAGTGATTCGATGTTATCAAAGTGCATAGTTTTAAATTTGTTACAAATAATTAGGATTCATTCTAAAATATCATATTTCTTTTTATTATCTTTCATGTATCATATAAATACGTACGAAGATTTATGTTTTGAACATTTTTTCAATTGTACCTTAGTACGTCTCTTGAATTCATTTCATTGCAATCATATCACTGCAATCACTTGGATTTATATCATTCAAAAAATTGCTTCTGCAAAAGCGATTTTGCCAAATTTTTTTTTCTAAATCCAAAATGGCGGAACCAAGAATGGCGCCATTTTTTTATTCAAAAATTCAGTTTTCAATCTAGGAGGCTGAAAGGTTGCAGACATATAATACCTTGTATTATGGGTCGAATGAAATTAGTCCCATGTCTCTACTACAGAACGCAATGTTGCCATGTTTAAAGTTTAATAAACTTGTCGATATATCTCAGAATCTACAAAATATAGGACATTCGAATAAACTTTATTGTATAAGCTACTAAAGTTCATTCTATTTTATTGAAATATTTTTTCTAAAATTAGAATTTAACATATATAGGATGTATACTTTCTAATTGACAGTATTGCTATCTCCTGAAGTAAAAGAGATAGGGAAACGTTTAAATGGTAAAAATGTAGATAATTAAAAAATAAACTTCAAATTTTCAGAGGCGTATTTGAAATATTTACAAAAAACAAAATTTTGTAATTTTCTAAAATTTACTCCAGCATGGTTTTTTATTTTGATAATCTTAAAAAACTTTAAAAAGTTTTTTGATTCATAAATAACATCCTTAAGTTTACTGTAAACACTTATGTAATACAACGTCTCGTAACTGCGTAGATACTATGAACATAATTTTTTTAAATACGGACCTGGATTTTTATCAAATCGTTTCAAAATTGTGTTTTAAATACAACCCTGTATGATTGAAAATGATTTGTTACAGTTTTTGTTGATTTCAGTATGGTTTTTTACTTTAAAAACCGGTCCTGCCTTGATTAGTTGCACTTACGATATATTTAGTTTAGCAGGATAAAAATGAAACGCAAAACTTAATTTTCATTATAAAGACTTACTTAATTTTTAGGAACTAGTGTTTGATAAAAAATTTTACAACTTTCCGTGATATTTTGATTTAAAAAATCAACTAGGACAGACAAAAGAATAATGTGTTTTAATTCAATTTAATGTTTTTATCAAGCATTAACTTCCCTAAAAACTAGTTAGATCATTTCGATTAACAGTTTTTGAGTTTTTTAATCTGCTAAACTAAATATATCGTAATGGAACTAATCGAGGCAGGTCCGGCTTTAAAAGTATGAACGTTGAAGTCAACAACAAATGTAAGAAATTATTTTTAATCATACAGGATTATTTTTAGAACACAATTTTGAAACGATTCGATGACAAATAGAACCAGGTCCGTATTTAAAAAATAATGTTGATGGTGTCTACGCAGTTACTGTATTACATAAATGTTTACGACAAACTTAAGTATGTTACTTATGCAACAAAAAACTACTTTAAAGTTTTTGAATATTATCGAAAGTTTTGTAATTCCAAAATTTATTTTTTTTTATATTTCAAGTACTGCTCTGAAAAGTTTAATGTTGATGTTTGTTATTTGTTTATTTTTTAATAATCTACATTTTTTCCTATTTAAACATGTCCCTATCTCTTCTACTTTAGGAGATAGCAATATTGTCTCAATTAGGAAGTGTACACCCCGTATATGAAGGGTATTTTTCCAAACTTCACGGCCAATTTTCTCGAAAAAAAGCTCCTGTATTTTTTTCCAATTTTCTTATAACGAAAATTGTTTTAATATTCAATTAATAAATTTCTAAAAGAATGAGATTGTATATGTATTATAATCCGGAATCCGGAAGGTTTATTTAACTAGAATGGGAAATATGGGAAATACAATGGGACATACAATGGGAAATACAATGGGAATATGTTTTTTTACTTCTTCTGAGATCAGATTTATTTTCTAAAGTTTGGTAAAACTCGGGAATATGTTTAGATTATTGGTTGGTTTTGCATAGAATTGTTTGCATATGCTATTTTTATTTTTCTAATAAGGCTATGCATTGCTTGCTACTATTAAACTTTTCTAATTCATAAGTTATGTCACTTCATTTCTATTTCATTTATATAATATTTATACATTATAAACGTATTATGTATACGTTATATTTATGTATTTTATACGTTGTTGTTTTGTTGTTAAAATATTTTGTTTTTCCGCGTTTCCTTCCTATTTTCTTTGTATGCACATGGATTGATCCTTTCTTCCTGTTGCTGTATTATAAACAAACACACGCGCAATTGGTTTTTAATTGGTACTGGGCGGCTTTTCAAATTTGGTATAAAAATTAATTAAAACTTGATTGGCTTGTGATAAATAAATTTAAAAAAATAAATAAATGAACCATGCTGAATGATGATGCCCATCATCAACCATAATGCACTGACGAATGTGTGAGAAAGACTGTTTATTCTTCCGCTGCCTCATCATCGTTCTCGCCATCATCATTATCCTCACGTCATTCTCGTCATCGTCATCAACGCCGACAGATGGCGGATCCATCGCGCGAAGAGGAACAAGTAACGCTATTAGGCGAGGAAGGTCTACGGGCTGGCGGCCAAGCCCTTAAATTAGGGTAATTACAATCATTGAGTGAATGTGATTGATGGGCCCACGTTTATTTTTAAATTACTTATATTTCTTTTATAGGTTTATATTATAAACTATTTTTTTTTTTTAGATTTATATACATCACTGAAATATTTTTTAAATTGTAGAATTTATTAAGAAAAACAATTTATGTTTTGAAGATGTCAGGATGTATGTTAGCACTCTTCAACATAATTCTGACGTTTCACGGATTTCAGTCTTGTGCTTTAAACCATAGCATGGCGGCTCTTTAAACTGCCTCATTTTCCTCTTACTTTATTTTTATTAGTTTTGGTACATTTTTTTGTAATTCTTTTATTTAATTTAATTTTCATCCGGATCAATGCGAAAATCTTCAATCACTTTGAGGACTATCCCCAAACACTGAATTGGCCAAATCTTTAAAAATAGGTTTTATTCCTCTGATGTGTTGTTGGTAAATAGAACTTGTCTTCGTAGTTATTCGTGGAATTCGTGGAATTTCCATCTCACCACTAGACCTTGATTGATTTGTTTCCATATGGAGAAGTCATCTTGTTCTTGTATAAACAAGACTTTCATACACTGCTTACATTTCTTATTACAAAACCGTTGAAGAGTCATCTAGATAAATATCTCAAAAAAAGGACGTTATCTCGTTAAATAAAAAACGAAAATGAAGAGATCATCCTATATTTTTGACATATTGAAATGATTGGGGTTGAAAGGATCTACTTATGGCTGCGCCACATATGCGATATATGCCCATATTCATATCGTCATTTGTTATAAAGATAAATGAGATTTATTCCCATTTTATTCATTTCCATAAGAAACTCTTACGTGTGGATTTACTTTAAACATTTCTAGCTTTGATAAGCATGTAATTGATCGGGATTCCAATTTTTTGTAGATTGAACAAATTAAATATGTTTCAGTGACAATATAAATGAATAGTTCTATATTTTTTTACATGAAGATTTAACGAGATTCATCAGTAAAAACTGTTCAAAATGTCTTGTGTTAAAATCTCATTTAAATTTGCATCACAATAGTTTTAGACACGTGTGGCACCATCTAATGTTGTGATATTAAACTATTTTTGTTTTGTTTCTTCGTTAACTTGTTTTTGCAGCACTTTGATTTCGTAACAGACACGACTACTAATTCAGTACTACGGACTCTTCTGAGGCAAGCAGACGTGTCTTAAACGTAAATTGGTTGATTGTTATTCTTTTGTTTTTGTTATGAACGTATTGAAAAGTATCCACAGCTACATTTATTTAAATTTGATAATTTAAAAATTGTGTAAATATTTGTATCAAATTATTTTTATAGCTATGGAGATTTTTCAAAATTGTTCCAAAAAATTTAAACTCTTTCAGCAATTTGGTCAACTTGACATAGCCAAATTACGCAAATGAATTTTTGATTAATTGAGCGTGTACTTACAAATTAACAACATATTATTAAAAAACATCAACAACATTGTATGGAAAAAGATTATAGTCACATATATTTCAACAATAAAGCCTTTGTACAGTTTTTAAATCAAATGCTGCATAGTATGAAAGGCAGTTTAAAAATTTGGGGAATCGAAATGAAAATAACGCGTTATTAATAAAATAGATAATAAATAGTAGTACGTTTCAAAGTGCTTTTTAATATAGTGAAATCACTTACATTAAGGGGGAGGTTGATAGAAAAATTTAAAAAAATGCATTTCGGATTCCTCGTAATTATAAAATGAGTAAAAGTGTACTTAGTTTGCACCTACATAGGGTCTCTCCGCAACGACCAGGTTCGCACACGAGCAGGGTTATGGTTGTTGTTATTTTTCTTCTTTTTCAATATTCTCTTACTTCTAAGCATTGTGGCAAAAAAACTAACAACAATAAAAAATCTAGGAACAAAACAATAAAAATAGTTATATTTATAACAACAATTAAAAATTTACGCCAGACGAAAAAGAAAACAAAAGTATTCTCATTCACACATATCCACTAAATAAATAAAAAAATTAACGATGTCTCTGCAATAATCTTTTCTTCTTCAATAATCATTTATAACACTGAAAGAAGCATTATAAAAATGTGATTTACTCGAACCGCTTCATCCAATTCCTACATTCATGGATTAAGATGATAATGTTGATAATGATTTTATATCTCCACCGGTGATACATAAAGAGAATGATGAGCTTGATCCACATCAGCTTAAATATAAATTAGTAAAGTAAAAGAAAAAACAAACTTTATAAGAGAAATTAATTCTCCTGCACGTGCCAGTTATTTGCGTCGACGTGTAATAATCAAATGTTTCAATGAGACCTAGGAATCGGATCTTTTGCAAATAAATGAGTACGCTAAAGAAAATAAAAGATACAAATATATTTTAATTGTTATCGATACATTCTCAACATTTCTCTACGCTGAACTCATCAAAGATAAATCAGCAAATAATGTTACTGTAGCGTTTCGTAAAATTCTAAATCGAGCTAAAACATTCCGTCGCATTCCAAAAAATTTACAAACTTATAATGGAATCGAATATTATAATGAAACTTGAAAGAATATGGAATTCAGTGTGAAAGAATATGGAATTCAATTTATATTCGGTGAACGTATAATTCTTATTATAAAAGAAGTGTTTTTATAGTACGAATTACACGTTCAGCAATCGAAGCTTTTTTTGTGCCTTTCAATCATCTATCAGAATCTTCTATGACTGTTGCAAAGTCTTAGAAACAAGATAATTCAAGAATAAAAGACTAAACAATCAAATGACTTCACAAACATAACCTAGTTTTACTTTAGAGAGCTTTCCTGAAAAGAAAACATGTTTTTCAACACTCTTGTACATTTTTCTCCAAAATTAAAAAAAAAATACTGAAATTTGAAACTCCGTAAAAAGATGTAGGTCAGACAATAGTTTGGGCAAACAACATCAGCGCTTTTCTGAACAGTAATTAATAAAGAACAGTAATTATGATAGTAAACATGATTCGATAACGAATAAGCTACCGGTGATATAGCAGCAGAATTTAGCAAGAAGTCATTAGAAAATAAATAACTTCTTTACTTCTCGAACAATCAAAAGTTTCTCATTTCCGGAAATCACTCTTGAGCCATTTACACCACAGATTTTAAATATTCTTGTTGCTTAAGGGGACGATTGATAGAGGCCAAATTTCCAACCAACCGGATCAAAGAAAGCAACTTTGTTTCTTATTTTATGATAAGCAATCCAATGAGTACTATTGGTTGAATCCAAATGTACAATTCCATTTTCATTTTTCCATAGAATTGTGTGCGGCGGTACAATATGTTTGAGATACGGTGGTTATTTTGGATTGTAATTTGTCTTTTTCTTTATTTTTTTTAAATATATCTAAAGAAACTAAAACCCCCATTGCGTACGCACCTGCCTTAGTCTAATTCGTTTCAATATAATTTGTATCGAAATATAGATGACAACATTCTAAACTCTTTTCTATGCTGATTTTAGTATTGATGATTTTATTCTAACTTTTTCAGCCTTATATTTCTAGGCGTAACTTGATACCACTTGGTGGTACTAATAAAGTGACATAAAATGCTCCTAACGTACGCGCATTCGATTACTTCCAGATTGAATGAATGATTATTGTACATCATAGAGTTGTCATGTAGTACATTGAGGCACAATGAAACTGGATTATCAGGTCTCGAGACCGTTCGCTATTGACTGTGCATTTCCAGCAGCGTCTTCGAAAAAAATGGTCCACTGATGCCTCCAGCCCAAAATCCACACCAAACAGTGACACGTTTGGAATGCATTTCCTTCTCACGAAGCACATGTGGGTTTTCCTCATTCCAAATGCGGCAATTTTGCTTATTTAAGAAGCGTTTAAATGGCTTCGAAACTATTAAAGGAAACCATTAAATGAATATGGACCTCATCACTGAAAATCCTCACTGTCCATTTGCTGTTGTTCAATGACCCAATTGATGAACTGTCTTCGCTGTGTATGGTCTGTAGGTTTGAGTTCTTGAGTCAGTTGGATTTTATAGATATCTTTTTTTAAATACTCTGCATAGTCCTTCTTGAAATATTCTTTTCTTGACACAATTGGGCACAATTTGTGAATCGTGGCCATCAAACTTTCACTATTTTTGAAGTTATGTTTAACAATAAGTATGCGTTCTTGTGTCTTTTTTAGTCCTTTTACTTTCCACCGCTATTGAGACATTCAGTTTTAAAATTAGAAGAATGAAATCAGGAACTATAAAAGATAGGACACTTGAATAAACTTTATTATATAGGCCACCAAGAGCTCGTTCAATTTTATTTGAAACATTTTTCTCTAAAATTACAAACTAACATGTATACAGGCTGTTTCTTATTTTGTAAACTTTGCTATCGATTTATTTGAGACCGGCTATTGTACTAAAATATCTCGATTTCTATGAAAGTTGAAAAATCTTGGAGGATAAGTGTAAGACCCACGGGCCTCAATTTTACGCAAAGCGGATACGAAGAAAAAGTGACTCAAAAGCGGTAGTGGGAAAAAATAAAGTCAATTAAGTCTAGTGTGCTTTGCACGCCAGACTGCTGTTTTAGAAATTTGCCGAAAAGACAGTCAAGAGACAGTCAAGAGGGTCGTAGGTTATGCCAAACCCGATAGCGCAGCTGTACGCGCCGTAAGCAAATACGGGGAGCGGGGGATTCATGGGTAGGCGATTTATAGGTTAGACTAATGTTGTTTAGTTTACACTATTGTGCTAATTGAATTTAATAGACGACTTAAAAGGTGACTGTCAAAACTGTCAAAAAGGTTCAACTTTTGTTTTATACGTGATATTTAACAAAACGTAGGACTTCCAGTATATGAAAGATGGGGTGGCGATCACGTCCATGAATTTTTATTTTTGTCATGACGATATCTTGTATTTTTTAAGTTGAGCATTTTTTTCCCACTAGTTTCTTTTCTTCCTTATTAAGTTTCCTTTTGTATTCCTGTTGCCTGGTTGCCGTACAGTATTTGATTTTTTCCTCTGTAAATTCGGTAAGATGTTCTACTTCATCTTCAATCTCTGCTATAGTTTGAATGTTTTCCGTATATGATATAACTTTTTCCAGTTAATTTTTGTTGGTGCTGCTTTTGGTTTGATTGAAAAGTTGCTGAGCTCTAGTATTACTGGGAGATAATCCGATGACATGCCATGCACCACTTTAGCTTCGGTTGTTTTATTGATTTTGGGTAGGATGAAAATATCTTTTAAGTTCCCTCTGTGATTTGGGCTTGAGGGTCTGCAGTAATCGGCCTACCAGACCTCTTAAAATTTTCAATTATTCTCTTCGCAGTCTGAACATTTATCTTCCAGAAATTTGCGAATCGTGGCTGTCAAACTTTCACTATTTTTGAAGTAATGTTTAACAATATGAATGCGTTCTAGTGTCGAATAGCAATCCATTTTTAGTAATGATGAACTGTGTCCTCGTAATGTCATAGGCGTTTGACTATAAACGTACAGCAGTAAAAATGACGCCAAATTTATAATTTCCGCTCCTAGATTTTGAACCCTCTTAGTGTGGTGATTGTCAATATCCAGATCTTAACTCTCAGCAGAACTGAGTAAATGTTGTACTCCACGATTTTATATGTAAGAATCAGACTCAAACTCGCGATAACAATTTCTTCACCTCAACGAACATTGTTCTAGTTGTTTTCATTCTTTTTCTTTTACTTTATCCGGATTTAAATCATACTATATATTTACAAATTACCTTGAACATTTACTTTCTGATATTAGTAAAAATATGTTTTACAGGCACTTTAATGAAAGTCATTAAAGGTACTTGTAAATAAACTAGCCTTTCCAGGTGCTCGAAAATTTTAAGTGTAAAGTTAAATTTATTCCTTAGTTATATTTTCTTAACGTGTTAATCAACATTTTTTATGAATGAAATATATGTGACTATGCTTAAGAAATATTATATTTATGCATGTTTTTGTTTCAGTAAATTTGGTTTTAATTCAATTTTATTTGTATTGTTTGTTATTATTTTGAGTTTTCTAAATATATATGGATTTGTTGGAAATATATGTTAAGTATTTTATTATTGTGACAGTCTCGGGTTGGTGACAGGTTTAATGTTTTACATTTGTTAGATAACAGAAGTAAGTTTCATTTTGCTTTGATTCAAATAATCCTTGCCGGTTTTCGATGCGGGAATTGTAGCAATCACTACGGGCATCCCATTTGATTTCTACAGCCATCCCATTTTTTTAAAATTATTATCATCGAGTATAGGTTGAGTGAACCGTAATGCTCGTGAATTATCTCATTAATAAACAATATTTCTCTTTATTATCTTGACTTTCATTGTATGCCCTTGGATCAAACGTGTCTCAGCAAAAGCTACTATTGCGACCTACATGTACAGGTGGTCCAATAGTGTGTCCAAGTTCAATTGCCTTTATCGTATTGCATGAAAAAAAAATTCTAAGCAGACGTGTTTAGAGCATTAAGCTTCACACGCTAAAATTATTTTCACGTTTACAGGTTCTATAACTTCAGGCCTAACATTTATTTTTTTAATGGAATGCAGTATTTTTTTATTTGGTAATTAGATTCTACGTGTTTTTAGATATCTCCCAATATAAGGTTTGCTGGGTGTATACCGGGTGGATCTAAAGTTATGACTACTTTTATACCGTAATTTTAACGTCTTGTATCTTAAAGGAAAATTACATATTTGATATTTTTTTGGTGGTGGTAATTCTAGTATGCCCTCGCCTTTTATGTGTTTAAAAATTTCTTCATATTATTGTAAATTGTATCAAAACGCATAGTAGGAAATTTTTTAATTAACCTAAATGGAACACCCCATATTTTATGCAATGGTTGGATAGATCTTTAATACCACTTTCATTTTATTAACAACTTCCTTGTAACTCTCCTTTCTATATTAGCTCTTGTTGTGCCTGGTACGGTGACTGACGTCGTATCTACACAGATCCTTAATGGTGGTCGTCCACTGAGTGGATGCTGGTGGTGGTCGTACCATAGATGCATTTGCGTCAGGTTTCTTGTTGGTGTCATTTATTTGTTCTTTATTTTCACGAATATAAAAGGAACTATCGGCAAAATATCATCGATCCGAAAGAAAAGTTTTCAGACTCCTTTTAAGCTTCGACAATGTCAGATGCAACTTTGGCGAAACGTTGGCAACCAGAAAAGCCCGGCACCCGAGATATAACCCTGAGGATAAGA
>WYDF02047761.1:0-12212 GCA_009867245.2 Adranes taylori | reverse complement strand
GAACTTTGTTCATTTCTAGACAGTTTCGTAGGCGAGATGTGAATATTCTTTCAAAAGTTTTTCCTAAGACGTTAAGGTGTGTGATTGGTCGATATGATGAAACATGTCTCGGGTCTTTACGAGGTTTAGGAATCATGACCGTTCTTAGAATATACTGAAGGCAATGGATAAAGGTAACTACTGTATTTCGATTTTTGAAGGCTAAAGCATGTTGACAGAACTAACCTATTGAGGAAAATGCAAAAAATGTGCATTAGAGGAACAGGATATCACCTTTTACAGTTGTATCTCACAAACAGAAAACAATATGCCAAAGTTAGTGGAATCCAAAGTGAATTGAACGAAACTGAAATCGGAGTGCCACAAGGATCAATACTGGGACCAACTGTATTCCTACTCTATATACAAGATCTAAAAGACCTAATGCTAGTTACAAATCATTTCACATACGCGAATGATACAGTTTTACTTCTGGCGAGCAACAAATTACAGGATATACGAACGAAGTTACAATAAAATTTAGACACTTTCAGTACATGGACGGAAAATAATAATTTAAAAATAAACAAGAACGAAGCGAAATACATGATGCATGTGAATTGAAACAAGAACAAGCAGCTGACTAAACCACCGAATAGATAAAACAAACTTACAAGAAGTTGAAGAATACAAATACTTGGGAATTTGAATAGACAACAAGCTCAATTTGGAGAAACAAAACGAAGATGTCGAAGATAATAACAAAAGTCACGAGAAAATGATTTATTATGCACAGATGGATACTCATCTGCGATATCAAATTAGTACATGGGGGAATGCAGAAGAAACAGCGTTAAACACGATACAAAGAACACAAAACTGAATAATGAATTCACTGTACAACTTTGAAGCAAGATATCTGTCAAACGAAATATACAAAACTACAGGATAAGGACATTGCACATCCAACAATTACTACTAATATGCTGACTGACAAGAAAGAAATAAAAAAGTGGAATAGAAATGAAGCAAAATAAGGAGAAACATTCATACAACACTAGAACAGCAAGAGCTTATGTAACATCTAAAATATAAACAAATACAGGAAATAATAGCACAATACGACATACTATAAAGAAATATAATCTAATAGTTGAATACATCAGAATAATTAACGGCATATATCGATTTAGATAAATAATTAAGAAATTTTGGCTAGACAAAAATAATTAAAGACGCTATTGGAAATTAAATACAAGAATGGGACCATCATAACAGATAGCTATTTTTGGTTCCTAAACTGGATTCTATACTAAGTTGTTAGGGCTTAACGTACTTCTTTAAATCTATTACGTTCATCAAATTTATTATAAATTACTACTTATAAACATATTTTGTAACTTAGTTTAGAATAAACTTATTCTAATTATATTTTTTATGTCCGAGGTTCTTGATGATAAACGACTTTGATATATGATTTTTGTTAAAACTTTTCTTGAGCAACAAATTGGAGTCAAATTGCTTAGTGAAAATCATACAGCACCCAGTTCGAATTCTTATATATACTCTTTGACTTTTTGATTTGACACAAAAACATATATTATAGCTGATGTATTTTGCAACTCATTTGAGTAAGAGAAATTGATGATTTAAAATCATACAGTGATGTATTTTCATTTCCATAGAATTACAACAATTTTTTAATCAAACAATTCTTTTCTATATATGTTAATTGTTTTAAATCTTATCTAGGATATTGCAAACGCATGGAAAGGTCTCGAAACCGCTGAAAAGGCATTCGAAGAATGGCTCCTTTCGGAAATGATGCGGCTCGAACGATTGGAACATCTTGCTCAGAAGTTCAAACATAAAGCTGACGCACACGAGGATTGGACGCGCGGCAAGGAAGAAATGCTCCAAAGTCAGGATTTCCGTCAGTGTCGGCTAAATGAATTGAAAGCGTTGAAGAAGAAACACGAAGCGTTTGAATCAGATTTGGCTGCACATCAGGATCGCGTTGAACAAATTGCTGCTATTGCTCAAGAGCTTAAGTTAGTATTACTTTAGTTTCTTACTTTTAAAGGGTCGAGCACTTGTAAGGTAATGTAAGGTTCAATAATATTTGAAGTAGTAAGTACGTAATACCAATCATTTCACAATTTGATTATAATAAATGTCTTAAAAAGCGGCAATTTCAAGATGTATGGACATTTCATCCATTATTATAAGGAATGCTCAGCACTATTTTTATTACGAGCATCACTGTCGTAATATTTAAAATGCTGTTTAAGCCACTTTACTAGAAATGAAAATTCGTCTTATGAATGCAGCCATCATTACACTTGTTTTAAATTATATTGGGAATTGATGTTTTTAATTATTATTGTTTTATAGGGTATTACAGTATCCTAAATGAGAAGTAGGTGAAATGAAGTATCATTGAACCATCTCAACGATCGAGATTTTAAGCACAATGAAGACAGACTTAACAATCAATCCATTAATATTCCTATCCACGATACTATCTCTTGTACATACAGACACTTGCAGACTAATTAGATGATGAGTAAATAATGCTACTTATTATTCTGAAGTATTACATATTATTTAAAGCAATAGATACGCAATACCAACCATTTCACGATTTAATTCCAACAAATTTCTTAAAAAAGCTGTGCTGAAAATCTCAATTGTTGATATGGTACAATGATGCCTTATTTCACCTAGTACTGTAATACCAATATCAACCGTAACAATTAAAAATATTAATTTCCAATATTATCTAATCTAAGTGTAATGCTAGCTACTTTTATAAATGAAAAATTCCTGAAACGAAGTTTCATTTCTAGCAAAGACCGCCTACTCTGGCGTAGGCAGCAGACTCGTGTCTTTCAAATATTACGTCAATGATGCTTCTAATAAGGAAGGTGTTGATTGTTGAGTAAGAACAACACAAAACCACTAAAAATTAAATAATACGTGTAATCAAAAACTTTGTTAACTCTAAATATATTGTAATTCTTTAAAAACACATTTAAAAGGTACAGTAAACTTATATTGAAAATAATAAACAAAACGCGTAAATATAGAAATTAAAACTGATAAAAAATACGATAAAAGCGGGCTGTATATTGATAGAAAAAATGTGTTGCTGAGAAAAAATGTTCGCTGGTTTATCTCTTTTCTTACTAATGTCACTTTCTTGTTTTCTGAAAGATGTTAGATGGAGCACCCCCGATGGTTCTTCTTTCACAAAATTCTGTGTTAGCTTGCATATCTTACCCCACATTGAAAAGTACTGCTTTCAATATTCTCACGTAAGTGTAAAAGAGCTAATTGGTGGATTGCTCTTCTTCTCACACTCATTGCAGTGCGAACACCCACTACCCTGACCATTACGTCTTGACCACAATATTGTCTTTTAGAAGCATCAACATTCCCATTTCTATATGTGCCGATGTTTTGGTCCATTTTCTGCGTTCTTGAAGGTGGTTAAGATATTCCTTTTTCCACGGCGACCAGAAGTCAGTCTTTATTTTCTGTAGATAGTCAGACAAGAAACGCCGTATACAAAATGGGACGATATAAGGGCGGAAAGATCATTAGAATCATCGGACATAGGACGTGAATTTAATACTGCAGCTATCTAACACAAAAGAGTGTCATACGTTCAAAAGTCAAAAGCGTTTGATAATCCGTTTAATATGATGTTTCGCGTAACATATAAATACAACATAACATTTTGTTACCAATTGTCGTCCAACTCGATGAAATGACACAGTGTAAACTGGTCCCCGACCACAGATTCAAAAATGTTTGTGAATTTGCAATCGATGTTCGGGCCCATCTTCTGTTCAAGCAACCGCCGTTTAGCTTTGAAACAAATTGTATAATTACGGACAATTCTCTTAATCGTAGATATACTATTAGTAGGTTAATATCTGAGACGACCAGTATTTAATCTACATTGAGGCCCAGCGTGAAGATATTCTTCATGCAACTGTTCTACTACTAGTTTACTAACTGGAATAATATTTTATTGTTTACTTTCGTAACATAACCTAGAAAACCCATTTTCGTCTAAAAACGGAGACAACCTAATACTTTCGTTAGTGGGTATTACGTTTTTATTCATAATTAAATTTTTAATTTCAACTGAAAATACTGATGTACACATTTCAAAATGGTCATATCTGAGTTCTTCACTTCATACGCACTTAAAATATTGCTTACGTTTCGAAATTCCTTCGCATTTCTGCAATTATTAATAAATCGTAGGCAACAACCGGTTGTACATAATAAACGATCAAATTTTGAATATCGCAATAATAAACTGGTTATCCATATTATTATTTGTAGTAATTAGAACAGTTTTTCTTTCACAAATTGTATCATTCATATTAGTTGATGTAGTAATATTCGTAGGCCCGTGATTAGGAGATCTCCCCAACCATTCCGGTCCGTTCCACCAAAGATCGCAACTGACCAATTGCTGTGATCGTAATCCCTTAGATGCTAAATCAGCAGGATTTCAATCCGAAGAAACGTGATACCAGTTTCGAGTTGATATCTGAGCTACTGGATGTCACTGGCTATTTGCAACAAATTTTTCCCATGATCTTGATTCAGACTTGAATCAAGCCAAAATAATTTGTGAATCAGTCCAAAAATATATTTTAGTGATTTTTAAATTTAATGTGGGTACGAT
This sequence comes from Adranes taylori, assembly GCA_009867245.2. NCBI lineage: Eukaryota > Metazoa > Arthropoda > Insecta > Coleoptera > Staphylinidae > Adranes > Adranes taylori. The sequence continues at coordinate 7,525 of WYDF02047761.1, read as the reverse complement.
TTCACTATATAATTGTGTAACAGTTGAGATACGCAGAGTTCCAAAAGTGGCAATGAAATCTTTTTTAGTGTGATACTCTAGATTTAGCACAAATTAAATGACAACTATATGTGCCTTATGATTCAGCCCATAAATATAAACAAGCACTATAAGCCATCTCAGATGAGTCAGAAAAACCATGCAAATAAACCTAATCGGTGTCATTTTTTTTGTAATGCTTCGAGGGTACTCAATATCTCGCAGGACTGCCAGTCTTCTTTAATACTCCAAAAACGCAGAATTGCTCCGTCTAGATTGGCAGATAAATTACAAACAATTCGATTCGGTTGTAAAACTAAAGTATTCAATTGCCCAGCTATTACGTATCCTAATTTTGTATTATGTACAGTAAGTTAAGTTCCTGTGCATTTAGTATAACGTTTTAATATCTTCCAAAGTACAGCGGCACCTAAGAGAATATCTATTTCGTTGCTTGTATAAAATTCTGGATCAGCGAGGTCTACATTTTCTGAAATATTAATTGAAACTAATATCTATGTTTTTAGATGGTATTGGGCAACAAGCGAATTTAAATTAATTTCCCATTGTTTTATTCTTGACCGAATCACTGTATCTGTCGTCTTCGTGACCTGACTTGTTGCATTGTTTATGCCTACAATTGGAATATTTACATTCTTTTTTGCTAAGCCTAATCTGTCACAAAGCTTTGATGTTATAAAGTTAGACTGATTCCCTACATCAAGGAGAGCCATAGCAGTTTGAAGATGACCCTTGACATTTTTTATTAAGACTAAAGCCAGAGATAATAGCACTATTAGCTTATTTTGACAAATATAAGTTACTGACGTACTTGCTATTTCTGTACGATTATCAGTATGTAATTAAATACTATGTTTCTTCCCGCAGGAGATACATTTCGGTACCTTACATTGGTAAATAAAATGATTAGCCTTCAAGCAATTTAAACACAATTTCAAGGCCTTTATTTTAGAGAATCTTTGTTCGTTTTTAAGCTTAAGAAAGTCAATACAATCATTAATCATATGATCATTTTTATTGCACATTTTACATTGCTTTGATGTTCCTGAAGTATCAGACGATGAGAAACATGAAGTTGCCACCTTTTTTTTTCATATCAGGTTGTTTCAATTGAACCTCTATTTCAATCCAACATTTCTAATAAGCTACATCGCTCTTGCAGAAATTTGGAAAATGCGTCGATTGTAGGAAATTCATTATGTGATTTTTTAGCGACCATGATTTCCCATTTACACATTGAAGTGGAATCCATTTTGGATGCCGTAAAATTAATGATCAATATGTCCCACTCATTTACAGGTTGCTTGAATACTTCAAGAGCTCGGAGGTGATTCAGTGTAGATTCATATAAATTTCTAAGCGATTTCGCAATCCTCGGTACAAATGGCAAATCAAAAAGTAATTTAACGTGAGACCCAACTAAATAATTTAAACTTTGATATTTGCTCTTTAATAACTCTCAAGAAATAACGTTATTTTTCGCTGAACTTTCTAGCGGCTGAATTGTTTTGAATGCCCCTGATTATAAAGAAGAACGTAAATATTGCAACTTTTTTTCTCTGATCAATTATTTTAATCAATTATTAAATCGTTCATAAAAGGATGTCCAATCCTCATATCTACCGCTAAATATCGGAAGTTTCAGCTCCGGAAGCTTAACACTATTTGATATCGGTGCTGTTTGCACAATGTTTTTTACCGTATCCGAATCCTTAATTAATTTGCGCGCAGAAAACAAGTAGTTATAATATTGCTCTTCGAATTCATCTCAGCTTTTATCATCGAGGTCTCCAGTTTCAAGCAGTTCTATTTTCAATTGAATATTTTGATATGGGTCATAAAACTTCTCAAATGCTGTGATGTGATCAGTTTCTGCGTCACATAAACCTAGATATTTGTTAAAATTGGTAACATGACGCCTAATAACCGTCTTGCTTTGTTTTAATGACTGAAGATCTCTGACTGTTGTCATTTTAAATTAAATTCACTATTAAGGATGGTTAGAAGGTCTGAATTGGCAAATTTATTATAGTTAAATTAAAGGAGTCACTAAAAATGCTTACCTGATCAAAGTAATTAGAATTCAAGTGCTGCTTTATTGAAGCACATAACACTGATTTAATTCATGTGTAGGCTTTATACCAGCAAGGAAACTATGATTACAATTTTTAAATTATACAAATGTCTTAAAAAGCGGATGGTTCAAGATGTATGTCGCCATGTCACCGATTATTATAAGGGATCATCAGCATCTTTTTTACCAGGAGCATCTCTGTCGTATCCAACGTCTTAACACTCTCTACTACCACCACCTGCTTGCTAGAAATGAAAATCCGTCTTATGAATTACAAATTTCTAAACGTCATTATTTTGAATTATATTTATGTAGACGAGTTGGTAATTGATAAATATTTTTATTGTCGATATAGGTCCTGATGAGAAAGTAGGTGAGATGATGCATTGTTGTATTATATCAACAACAGCTATTTAATTACAACGCAGAGTATTAAACAAATAAGTCTTACTGATTATAAGTCTTACAGTCTTAAGTCGTTTTTTCAAAGGTTAGTAGTGCTAGTAGTTTAATGCAAAGCTAGTAGTTTAGCGCAACTTAAATGTATGTGATTTTCTTTTTCGACACACACGACAATCCGACAATATTCCCTTTCTTCTTATTCCTATATATATATATGCATACGTCTCGAACTTGACTAGATGTTGAGTAAGAACATCACAAAACCATTAAAAATTAAATAATACGCATAATCAAGAACATTGTTAACTCTAAATATATTGTAATTCTTCAAAAACACAATTAAAAAATACAGTAAACTTATATTGAAAACAATAATCAAAACGCGTAAATATAAAAGTTAAACTGATAAAAACTATAAAAGCGGACTGTATAGTGATAGAAAAAATGTGTTGCTGAGAGGCGTTTTCGCTGGTGTATCTTTTTTCTTACTGATTTCATGTTTTTGTTTTCTGAAAGATGTTAGATTGAGCGCACCCGATCGCTCGTCATTAACAAAATTTCTGTGCAAGTTGCACACTGATGATCCCTAATAGTAATGCGTGAAATGGTCCATACATCTTGAGGTAGCCACTTTTTAAAGACATTTGTTGTAATTAAATTCTGGCATGGTTGGTATTGTGTACCTATTACTGTGAAAAAATTAAAAGTATCGTTATTTACTCATCACCAATAATATTTTGTTTTGTAGGCACTGCTGGTTTTCTAACGTTAAGCGTGCGTGTTTTCTCGATTCTTGATTGATGCTCAAATCGTGATTGATCTCAATCATGCATTGTGCATAGGTCCTGATTGGTTTGTTGTACTTTGTAGTAAGTAGTAAATAAAACCCCATAGAACATGTTGGCATTCGTGAGCACTCTTGTATTATCGGATGATGTTAGGGATCATGTTTTCGCCAATTTAGTGTTCTTTAGAGCCTTGCCAACGCAAATCACATTGATAGTTACGAATTGATTTTGATCAAATAAGTATTTTCATATCTCCATAAATTATGTCTGAGTTTCTTGCAATCTCTATTGAACTTTATAGTATAAATTAATCTCATATTTGTCTGCTGTTATTAATTTTAATTTTTTTAGTACTTTGGAATATCATGATAGTGTAAGTGTAAACGCTCGTTGTCAGCGTATTTGCGACCAATGGGATCGTCTTGGTGCCTTAACTACACGCCGACGACAGGCTTTGGATGATGCCGAACGTATCTTGGAGAAGATCGACATCCTGCATTTGGAGTTTGCCAAACGTGCAGCACCATTTAATAATTGGTTAGATGGAGCACGTGAAGATCTTGTCGATATATTTATTGTTCATACGGTTGAAGAAATTCAGGGATTGATCGATGCTCATTCACACTTCAAGGTACATTTTATCTGGAATATTTTTTATACTTTTAGACACCTTCGGATTCTAAGGTTTTCTTCACTTAATATTTACGGAAGCATTAGTCTATGGCCACAAAACCTTTACACATTGGATGTTGCCTATTAATGTCCATGATTATGATACGAGAAACTAATAAAATGTTGTTCCTAATTATCATTGGTTAACAATTCATTAAAAAGTCACATTTTAGATTTTGAGATAAAAATTTCAGTGTCTTAGCTGATTTCACTTATTAATAGTTTTCTGATAGTTTTGTATATGTGAAACTAAAAATTAAAAAGGATTGGTTTTTATAGGCCACATTAGGAGAAGCCGACAAGGAATTCCAGAGTATTGTTGGATTGGTAAGAGAAGTCGAATCTATAGTGAAACAGCATCAAGTTCCTGGCGGTTTGGAGAATCCCTACACAACCCTCACGGCTCATGTAAGCTATTAGTATGAATGTTTACGTTTTACCTGTACATTAAAAAAATATTTTTATATATGCATTTTTATATAGGATGTACCAATAGGGTTGTGACTTTAGCTACGAGATAGCGTTACGAACGCTAACAGTTGTCACCATGTCGATGTCATCGTACAAAACGACCACGACCACAACGTGTAACGATCAATCGTATAAACATTCAATCATGTAAACATTTTTCGAGTCGAGCTCGTCTGTGCGCGTTACACCTCGTTCTTTCCTTGGTAGATTTAATTAATTCAATCGGCCACCTGAATAGACATGGATTACCGGGTCGGTAAAGGACCAAAGATCACTTGTACGTGCTTATTATGGCCAGCCGGTGGGAAACATCGCTGATGTAGGTCAGAGTGTGACCGGGGACCCGACTCTCTCAATTCCTTATCGTTCACAGCAGTTAGGCCTCTCACAACTGACAACTTGTATTCTATTGGCGAAGGAGTTTCCACGTATACTTATACTTGGCCACGTTAACAAACAAAACTGCCGCGTTTTAGGTTTGCAGAGTTCACATGGCATTGTTGAGAAATCGCTGCATCCAGTAAATTACTGCTTTGATTTGAATTTTGGACCGGAGGTGCCATTGGTTCGTTCATTTTCAACGGCGCTATGATTAATCAGTTTTTATGGCTTCGTTAGATGTTAAAATATTATTCGATTTTAAACAATTGATTATTAAGTATGAAAGTGCAGCAAAGTGTACATTGTATTGATTTTAGAAATATACTGTTAATTTAACTTCTTAATAAATAGATGCATAGAACAAGGAAATTCCTTATCTAATACAATCATACCTTTATGATTTCCTTATGCCGCTAAGGAAGAAATCGCAAGTAATTTGGAGGTAAAAGTCCTCGTAAATTTTCGCCAAATGATTCCATATATTCATGAATTGCACGTATATCATGCTAGAACGTACGTCACGCTTAACACTATCATATCATGAAACTACTGCTTAAACTTGTTCCACAATACAATTATTTTTCTACTACTATTTAAAATGTTTTTATAGGATTTAACAAGAAAATGGTCGGATGTTAGACAGTTGGTGCCACAGAGAGATGCTACACTTCAAGCGGAACATAGAAAACAACAAAGTAAGTTAAATTGTTAATAGAGAAATATAAAATTCTCTCCTAAATTTAATATTACTAGATGTTTAATCTAATTTGTAAATAATTAGATAATGAAATGTTGAGACGTCAATTTGCTGAGAAAGCGAATGCTGTTGGGCCATGGATTGAACGCCAATTAGACGCCGTCACTGCCATTGGAATGGGATTACATGGTACGCTCGAAGATCAATTACATCGCCTCAAAGAGTATGAACAGGGTGTGTACGCTTATAAACCGCATATCGAAGAATTGGAAAAGATTCATCAAGCCGTACAGGAGAGCATGATCTTTGAAAATAGGTATGGTATATATTTTATTTTATTTTATATTCTATTCTGATACCCCGAGTTTGTTGGCGCTATGTTGTGTGAGAATAACAGAGTAATAGTTCATACTCCTTTCTTCTTCGGATTGTTTGGTATATTCTTGTCGTTTAGAATGAAACGCAATTGTATAAAAGGTTTCCCATTTAATGCCAATTCTTTTATAGCGACACCTTTGTTTTTTTTTGCTGAATTTGATGGTATTTACCAAGTTAGATCAGGGCTCATAATTTTCGGTTTTTGTAAGTGTATTAGAAAATCTACACTTCGGGAAACAATGTTTGGTTCGTCCATCCTAATCTGTGGTTCATCCACACAGCAACAATCTTAGCCCATGCTCGACTCTCATTTTTATTCTTTTGATATCTTCGCCTAATTTGACGCGTAACATCGTTCTCATATCTATGAGTCATGAGGTTAGAATATCAGAAATCGGGTTTGACTATCCATTGCAAGAAATGTGTAGCTTATTTCGACAGCGTCAGAAGATTTCCTGCAGTCCACAAATTCTATTTTTAGGGGTATGTTATATTCAATTTTTTTTCTATCAGCTTGTACATCGTTGTGTTCGTATGGACAACTTCCGCGCCATCAGGCATTACGGATATTTCCTTCTTGCAGAAACTTACTCAGCATTAGATAGATAAGTTAAGTAACAGTTTGTTCTAGAAGAGCTACAACGCATTACTTAGTCTCAAATCAACAACTACATGTATATATTAAAATCAATATTATAGTAATCTTATTAGTCATATAATTCTACATCCAACAAAATGTGTTTTATTTTGTTCTTAAAGGTATTATTATCTAAAGTTCGTATTGATTCGGACAGCGTGTTGAACATCTTTATATAGATGAAATCAAACAGATTAATGCTTTTTTGGAGCCGAATAGTCGGGATACAGATGTCGTTGCTGTTTCCAGTACTGTAGTGTTGAACATGACTTTAAATTCTACATGCTCTTTGCTTTCATTTTATTATGAAACATTGCAGTGTAAATAAGCATGCGCAAGTTAAAATGCAAAGCTTGCGAAAAATAGTTCTACAGGAGTCTTGAAAGTGTACATAATATTCTGGTAGTACGTTGTAACCAGTTTTTAAACTTGTTTAATTTAAAACTTTAGCCCAGAATATTGGCAAATTTTACGTGATTATACGTGAATACAACTAACCTAAACATCATTAGTAGTTAGTTACCTGTTGTTAGAGGCCTGATTCCTTTTGAAATTGTGTTCAGAATGTACATATCTTGTCATTGTGTCATTGCTAGACTTGATTTTTATTTATTGTATTTTAGGGAAATCACTTAGTATTTGGAACATTTTGCTACCTTTGTAGTATACTGCATCATTTATAACTGTCGTTTTAGTTAATAACATCTTAATTCCAACTAATTACGGCTCGTTGGGAGGCTGAAAAACTTTGTTTAGATTATTATTATGATTGAAAAGATAGAGCTTTTACCCAGAACTTTTGCCTACCTAGAACTTTTGCCGCCCGGGGCGGTCTCCAATTTGCCGCCCTTTCTAAGTTAATCAATTGGTGGTTTTTATAAATTAATAAACATTAATAAATAATTGCAATTGAGACAAACTATAGATGGGGAACGTTGTTTACCATTGGATGTCATATTTAAATTAGGCAGTAATAAAGAAGGCCA
>WYDF02047750.1:0-12212 GCA_009867245.2 Adranes taylori | reverse complement strand
AACTGTAGAAGTTGTAAATTACTGACTGTTGTATGCAGTTTGTAGTAATTGTAGATTAATGACTGCCAATAATGACTAGCAGTTGTTGATTAATGACTGCAGTATGCAGTTGTTAAAAACAAAACTTTACTTACTCGACTAATATAACTTCTAGAATATACGACTAGAATATACATTAAATAATTTCATGATATTTAATGTTTTTTTTTATTTAAGGTTGTTTGCTACCTGCTCCCATAACTTGACATTTCGCTTTCTGCACGTACCAAAATCTTTTACCTTTCTTTAAAGAAATAAAATGTATAAATCTTATGTCCAAATGTCCAAATAGTTTTCCCCTGTTTACGAGAGACGGAAATTTTTTAATTCCATTATTGTAATTTTTATCTAAAATATATGCAAATATATTATACTCAGCAATTAAATATCTGTTTAACAATAGTACATAAACTAGTAATAAAACCAGTTATACAGACTATAGATATATTAGATTAATTGTTGATACATTTTGATGCTACTGAATGTGACTAACTTAAAATCTCCTCCCTGCAACTTATGTAATATGCAACTTATGATTCTTAAGTAATATTGGTAACTTACTATGTATATTCACATCTACTCTAATAATAAGGCATGTAGTCATCATAAAATGGTATGCGGAAAGAAATGGTAATTAATTTGACAGCTACAGAAATTTGTTAAAAAACGCATGAAAAAACAATGTTAATACAGTTTCATGGTGATTAAATAAATCTTTATACATCTTAGTAACAGTGTAATGCAATTTTAGTCGCAGAAATGGCGTGTATGCTCATTAATAAGCGAGAAGGTAGAAACAAATGCAAATGAAAATATCAAAAAGTGTATAAGCGAGATACTTACGGACAGAAAGAAAGAAAACATAAATACAATTAGAAATCAGTACCAGGATGACGCCCAATCGGCCTATACAAAAAAAAACAAAATTGACAAACAACATATGCAAGCATAGCAGCAAAGATAAGTAATACCAACCAATAAACAGAAAATAATAATTAAACCTAGGATCCCCCAAACAAAATAAAAGAGGAAGTGCAACTAAAGTAAACTCAATAGAAGTGCAAGTAGCAATAAAAGAAATCGAACACATCAAAGAAGGAGGCATCATAGTTCAGACCACTACAATAAATTCTATAGAGATTAAGAGAACTGATAGAAAGGAAAAATGAAACATATGACATCAGTCTAATCAAAATTCCGAAAATCTACATAACAGGGATAAGGAAGGAGCTAGAAAACCATGAAATAATAGATTAAATTAAGAAGCTAAACGAAGCCTTATTTGAAGAGGATAACCAAATAAAATTTGTGCACATGAGAGTCAAAATACAGCAGAAAATGGAATTACCATTTTGAGCTAACAGGAAATGTATTCAACAAAAATTTAGTATTCCTAAGTGTATTTATGCTAAGACAATTATAGCGTTGTTCATTTGGATAAATAATTAATCCTATTTGTGAACTTATAAAAATTTTGCCAAGTACAAATATTACTAACATGTGACAAGCTCTTGTTTCGACGTTTCGCATCTCATCATACATGTGTGCGTAATGTCTCTTCTAATCGTACAAAGCAGTTTAGTACTATTGTCGCAAAGTACTTGTTAAATTCGACTGCCATGCTCAGTCTAATAGTCGCTAATAGCGTGCATTTCAGCATTGTACCATTAATAAATGGGTTCTTGATTAGTTATGAAACATGTCAGAAACATCTCTAAACTTAGACTGTTGATGGTTTTATTGGTAGGAGCAACCAACAAATGAATATAAGTATTTACTATCAGTGCTGGAATACTAAATTTCCAAACTATATATATTTTTTTTCAATCATAGTACAACACTGATGGTAAACATTTATTTTTATAGTTTACTTAGAATCTTTTTTAAGAATTTAAATAATTTAGAAAATACTAAGAAATTCAATAGTTTACTTAGATGTATAAAAGTTTATTTAGATCGAATACTATTTAATTAGTTATAAGATATATGACCACAAACCATATACCAGGTTAAACTGTCCGGTTTGTGATTCTTCATATTAAGTATAAACCAAGCCTGTTAAAACTAAATGATACGTTACATTTGTGAATTAATGAATTGCATTAAATAAGTAAATAAAAAAATAAGTGATTTCTTTTAGGCATGTTGGGGCACTTTGAAAGGCTATAACTTATACACCACTGTGCATTGTGCGTCAAGAGATTTCAAATAGGGTATAATTTATAATTTTCGGCGAGGGTCCATAAACCATACTCTAGCCAAAAATCCCTTTGAGTGCTTTAAAAGCCCTTTGAAATCTTCTAATACACAAACAAACTCATTCATGAGAGAAGCCTTTCGAACGTACAGAATGTAACTTCAAAACTGCATACAAAGTAAGTCTTCTAAATCATAAACGAACTTATAACAGACAGAAGCCTTTCGAGTGTGTGTTATGGGGTTTCAAAACAGCATACAAAGAAAGTCTTCGAAAACACAAAAGAACTCATAGCGGAGTGAAGCCTCTCGAGTGTGTGCGGAATGTAGTTTCAGAACTGCATATAAAGGAAGACCTCTAAATCACAAACGAACTCATAGCGGAGACAAATCTCTCGAGTGTTTAGAATGTGGTTTCAGAACTGCATATAAAGGAATCCTTGTAGAACATATACGCACCCATGTAGGAAAAAAGCCCTTTGAGTGTATGGAAAGTGGTTACAAAACTGCAGTAAAAAGAAATCTTCTAAAATACAAACGAAATCATTCAGAAGAGAAGCCGCTCGAGTGTACGGAAAGTGACCAGAAAACTGCACACAAAGCGAGTCTTCTATATCACAAACTAAATCATAGCGCAGAGAAGCCTTTCGAATGTACGGAATGTGACTTCAAAAGTGCACATAAAGGAAATCTTATTAATCACAATCTAACGCATAGCGGAGAGAAGCCTCTCCAGTGTGCGGAATGTGATTTCAAAACTGCACAGAAACGATACATCTAGTAACACAGGTACGAACCCATGCAGGAAAAAAGTCCTTTGAGTGTACGGAATGTGGTTACAAGACACAAAGGCAGTCATTCAGAACAGATGCCTTTCGAGTGTACAGCATGTAATTTCAAGACTGGACAAAGAGCAAATTGGTTGGTTCACAAACGAATTCACATTGAAGAGAAAGCTTCCGATTTTACAGAAACAATAATTTAGGAACTACACGGGAAAGCGATGTAATTTTACAAAAACAAATAGAATATAAGTATGATTCACGTGATAAAGTGGAACCTGAGAATTGCACTGAAGAGGTTAAACTAGAAATATCCGAAAATTAGACAATCAGTTAGTGAATATACATGATATAAAAATGGAACCTATGCATACTTATCGAAATTTCTTAATCCATACTAAGATTTTTGTTTCATTTGCAATAAAACTATGTTTGTACTTTATTCAGTTTTATTTGTTTTTACACAGCCCATTTTGCTGATATTTATGAATCAAATCGCATTTTAAATAATTGAAGGTAGAATATATATTTTGCAGTGTCGTTTTTAAAGTAAGAGTGCATACTATGGTGACCATACGTCCCGATTTTGTGGGAATTTAATAAATTGCGTAATATATTGGCAAAAAAAAAATCTGTTTTCTAAAAAAAAAAATCTAATTTCCACAACTTGTAAAAATGATGTACTTTACTGCGTCCTAAGAGGTAATGACCTTTTTTTTGTTAGCCAAAAATTTGTGGCCCGTAAGCAAAGTGTATTAGCCCTATGTCCCGCATTTCACTATTTCAAATATGGTCAGCCTAGTGTAGGCTCACTGCTGATAGTTACCATATGATATCTATTAGAACCTATAGATGGAACGGCGGAATATCTATATCAAGAGAAACCAGAATAATGAACCGCCGGTACCTACTGTTAATCCACGAAATAGGCGCGGATCATTGCGTTTTAAGAGATTTGTTGATTATCAAATTATAAAGCATGAAACATTAAACCTACATTGTCAAAATTATTTACCATTTAATATTATTCTTTTTATTTAAAATTATATATAACTATACTTAATAGGCTACAATTAGGAATAGCTGAAAAGACACAGTATGCTTATGCTTGTTGAATTTTAGAATAATAACACATTAATTGAAATTCATATTGAGAAATGTGAACTTTTGGGACATGATATGGAAACATTATTACATGGACTTGAAGCCAATCAAACTTTGCTATTGCTTAATGTGGGATACAATAATATTGGCAATCACGGAGCTGATGTATTAGCCAATTGGTTAAAAACTAATCCACCTTTAACAGGTCTGAACATAGCTGGGAATAATATTTCTGAATTAGGAGCAACGTATGTATGACGATTTTTTATATAAATTATATTCGTGACAATTCTTGTTCAATTAACACAAGTTATTGCAGCTGCTTTACTTTGAGGCAATATACGCGCGCGAAGCGGAGAGTTTTTTGCTGGTATACCCAGAGAGATGCGTTTATCTGATCCAATTACAGGTTGTCTCAATTAATCTGCTGCTTACTTAGTTTCAGAAATGAAATAACGAACAGAAATTTACAACCTTTATTTTTTATTTCGATGTCGACTTGGGACAACTATTACAACTTTTGTCAGTATTTACAGTAGAAGATTGTGATTTTTGTTTATTAAAATGTTATTTTTCAGAGCTTAGAACTGTTTTTAATAAAATTGTATTATTTTTTATGTTATCGTAAAATGCGCAACATTCTAAATTTACATTAAACTTTTACTGTAGAAACATCCAATGTTCCTCTCTCAGATCGCCAAATATTATTCATAATTGAAAAAATTCTCTCTACCAATAGTTCAAGGTATTTTACAGATGTCACCGAAGCTGAGTAATTCAGTGTTGTTCAAAATCTTAACAATAGTGTAGTTGCTGGTACTGACGGCATATCAAATTGTTTATTAAAAAGATGTACATGACATAGTATCACCTCCTTATATTTGTAACTTATCATTCAGAAAAAGAATATTTTCAGATTCTTTAAAGAAGGCTTTGTAGTTCCAATTCACAAATATAGTGATGTAAACGATATTAATAAAGATAGACCAATTAGCCTCCTGTCGGCAATAGCCAAAGTCTTAGAAATGTTAATGAGCAGTTACTTTCTTTCAACAATTTAACTTGTTCTCAACTTCTCAACATGGCGTTTGAAACGGTCTGTCGATTGAAACTGCTCTTACTGCATTCACTGAGGCAATCTCCAGATCCTTAGAATAGAGGGCAGACAGCAGTTGGCCTTTTCGTTGATCTGTCAAAGGCATTCGAGTATTCGACTGTGTCAACCTGGAACATCTATTGGAGATAGAAATTTCTCCATAAACTTCTATTCCGACAACTAAAGTAGTAACATATTCTGATGATTCTAATTATTTAATTGCTTCTAATAACATTAAGGAATTAAAACACCAAATTTCTGTTGTAAGAAACAATTTTGCGACGGTCTAAAGCTAAACTTCATAATTTATCTGTTAATGAGAATAACACCACTTGCATGGTGTTTTAATCTGACCAATCTTCTAAAGTTAATCATAATGTGTTCTCAGTAAATCTAATTCTGTGAAAATCTTGGGCGTCTATCTTGATACTCATGCTAAATGGTTCTCTCATATAGACTTTTTAAGTGCTAAACTAAGCAAAATTTGCTACTCACTAAAAGTTATATCCACATATTACAGCTCAACCATATGTAAATATATGTTTTATGGCAATGTTTAGCTTTAGGCTTATGGTGTAATATTCTGATGTTGGGCTAGTCAAAGTCTAGTTGAATTTTTGTAGTAGAACCAGTAGAATTTTTCTATTACAGACAAGAGCCATTCGTACTATTTTTAATTTAAAACATCGCACAACTTGACCAATATTTAAAAGTGAAACTTTTAACTCTATATGCTATCTATATTTATTCAATTCTTTGTTATTGTACACAAACTTTGTTATTGTTTTAATTCTTTGTTATGTACACAAACATGTTGACTATTTCTGCACTAGTACTATATGTAATCATGACTATAGAACCAGGTGCAAAAAACTATTCGTGTTATCATAGCGCAGGCTCTCCTTCTACGAGCGAAGTGTCTTTTATAGCGGGTGCAGGCTCTATAATGTGCTCTCGGTCCTCGGATCATATAAAAAGCTGCACTTCTTTTTATCTATTTAAACGCAGCATAAAAACTTTCTTCATTGATTGTGTACCATATTCTATTATTGATTATATCATCTATTGTACTCTTGGCAGTAAATGTATTTGTACTTGATATATAAATTTATATATCAAAATAATAATTATGTAATTTAAAATTATTTTTGTACATAAATTAATGAGTTTTGATCTAAGACTATTACACTAAAGAGTACAAGAAGAATGTACGTCATAATAATACAAACTATAAATTTATTTTATAGGGCACTAAGTTTTGCTTTACCTTTTTCAAAAATTCGTCTATTGGATATAAGCAAAAACAAAATCAATGACGATGGACTTGAAATTCTTCTGAAAACTATTAAGAAACCTCATCAATTGATTCTTTTCTTTCTGTGGGGCAATATGTTTGGACCAAAATCATTAAAAGTAATGATGAACAAAGTTTATTAAACTTTTTCCAAATATAATGAGCTTAGCAAGTTCATTATATCTGAAAGATCTAAAGCATATTATTTGTCTATAACAAACTTAGAAAGTGGATATTCAATATAACTACTCCAGTCTCACGGTCAACTACATTTTCAGGTACTTGAGAGACAAATGAGTGCAGGAGTTCATAAACAAGTGAATATGGATGTTGAATTGTATACAGTCGATGATGAAATTCAGGTTACGGAATATCCCGGCAACAGATATAAACACAAATACTATTGCGTAATGGATAGAGGTGTACCAGAACGCTTGCATATAGTCAGAAATACAGTATTTAAAGATAACGCTAAACCGAAGGCGAGAATTAATTTTTACAACTATGGAAGAATACCTAAACCGCAATTTGTCTCGCACAACTTTTATGTATAATCTATTATTCATCTATAATATTTCAAAGAAGTTTAAAATTGCGATGAGTTTGTTAGATAGAGGTTATTCAAAGAGTGTAATTGCATTGTACGAGTGCACTATGCGCGCTAGGAATACCCAATACTCACGATGTTTGAGCCCGGATCGATAAGTGAAGTTACGCATGTGCTGTACTATTCACACTACGTTCTGATTAAATTGTTATGTTACCACGTTGTCCGTTTAATTTTTAATATGCAGATAATATAATTTAAATAATTACTGTATTATTAATTCATATATTTTTTTTGAAAACTATCAAGAAACTTCACTTATCGATCCACACTCAAACATCATGAGTATAGCGTATTCCTAGCACGCTTACTGGACTCGTACAATGTGACTACACCATCCAATGCAACAACAAGTTACATCGTTTTTGCAAATTAGGGCCTATCAATTTTTATATATTTTATTTGCAAATTTCAAAGATCTTCATGCATCGTATTTGATTCCATACAATTCAATATCTTATTGTACAAATTTATATATCCGATTATACAATTTCCTAATGATCCTTGTCGAACAATTTTTGTCCCTTGTCGAACAAGTTTTGAATTTTTATGGTGATAAAAATGGACCAAGCGTCATATTCGCCAAACGTACTAATCACAAATACATCATTAAATAATTGTAGTGATGAAAGATCTAGTAACGCGCGCCACAATTATATCAACGAACGGAAGTCTCTGTAGTGACACATGTTTCTATTTTACACACCAGAGATCATGCGTTAAAGAGAGCTTAATAAGATACCAATTTACAGGTTCCATCTAAGCTGTGAATCAATTATTGTTAAACCACTTCGATGATTAATCAAGGCATATGTGGAACTTAAATATGTAGGTAAAAGCTATCTGTTGAGTAACGTTCATCAAGTAGTGTTTTCTACTCAAAAAGGAGTACATCAAGAGGACACTACAATATCCAGCAAATTGTTTACTGCTAACTTTGAGAAAATGATAGCATCGGATAAAACAGGTATTATCATAAACAGGTTTTCTATCAGCCATCTTAGGTTTGCTGATGATATTGTAATCGCTGCGCATAAGTTGACAGAGTTGAATCAGTGTTTCAATGAACTCAAATGCTCAAGTTAACAAGTCGGCAACAAAATTAACTTTTACAAAACAAAAATTATATCAATTCCTACCTCGATTGTTTGAATATCTGTCTAGATGGTAACACACTGGAGTGTCAAGAAATAACTATGGATAAAGAATAGATAAGTGAAATGATTAAAATAGTCAAACTTGCTTAGTTATATTTTGAAACATAGAAAGATATTCAAGTCTCCATATGAAAGCCAAACTCTTCAATCAATCAGTTCTCCCAGTTTAGATATATGGTTGTAAAAAGACATTGAGACTAAAAACCAAAATAATTCAAAAGCTTCGCAGAACAGCAGGAAGCATGGCAGGGCATATAAGTGGTTACAAGGATGAAAAATAAGTCCAACATTATAAGAGTTTTAAGTCTGAAAGGCTCAGATGTGAATCCCAGACAAAGACCTAGGGATCGACCTCCAGAAGTTTTGTCCGTTTTTGTCCTCCAGAAGATCAATACTGGCTGACGATATAATTGTTTATATCAGGACTTCCTAGCAAGTGGGGCACACCTCTCTTGGGAGGCATAGTGAGATCGAAGAGGGACAATGCGTTTGCATCTTCGAAAGAATCCATTTAACGATGTCTAATCCCACTTACTAATTCATTTCATTACTTCACTCATTCATTCACCCATTCGATCGTTGTTCCCCACATGTCCTAACAAGTCTCAACTTGCATCGCCCCATCGGTGCAAGTTTTTTATCCTATGACTGAAAACAAAAATATTGGAGTGGGAGGGGCATGAAAATATATAATTATAACTCCGGGAGACTCGACTCGAAAAAGGTTGGGAAACTCTGATTTTTATTATTAAGTGCGGTAAACTGTTTATGTGATATTCATAAGAAATATTTCTTCCAATGTTTGTAATTAATGTTATCTGATGACACTTTTCAATATTTGAATGTATTTTTGCTACTCATTTCTAAACAAATATAGAATGTACGATTATTAATAGAAGTAGAAACTCTTAAATTGTGGACAAAGATAAAAATATTATAAATTGAAAACAAACTTCCATTCCCTTAATGAAACGTTAACTAGTTTTGTGACATGTGAAATGAAATAAAAGAGTCTAACGATGCAATTTGTCCACGTTCCGTTTTGCTAGACGAACTGGTTGCAATATGTGCAAATGTTCATTGACACTTAGAGTTCCATTTAAACTTCTATCCATGAAATAAAGTATATTTTTAAAACATTTAAAACAACGCATTTAAGTTAGAATTTATCATGAGAAACGGAGAGCGGCTTATTTATTCTGTTGTGTAAAAACAAAGCCGATAACGTCAATTTTACAAAATATAAGTAGCAATGGGGATCGTCGCTACTTGTTGATAATTGATAGACAGCACATCTATCTATTATTAGTGAACATAGATCTGATTGGTAATTAATCAATGGTTAGTGAAAATGTACTGTATAATATTGTCCTAGTATGTGTTAAGAAAGCATATCTGATTTGATTTAATTAATCATGGCCGAAAATAATTAGTAAAATTGTGGACTAGGTACTTAGGTGAAAATACAATAATACAATTTACCATAACAACGAGTAAAGTAGTGAGAGATATCGACGGAATGTTGGTTAGGAATATTAGCTAGCCACGAAATAAATACAAGTCCCACAGAGAGCGAAAATGATAATCCCACATGTCCCACAGAGAGCGTGTTTTGTTGATTAAAGACCCTTGTCACTTGGGTTTTGAACATAAATTAAATTAGTTTAAAGCATAATTCATTCCAAATAAAATCATGAATAAATTGTTAAACAACTTAGATATGAGGCCTAGTAGCCAACAGTATTCGGCAATAATTAAATAATTCGTTTGAGTGTGAATTCGTTGAGTAAAATAACTTAAATTAATTAGGCAATGAGTTTTTAAATTAAAATGAAAGGTAAGTTAATTAAAATAAATTAAAATGATTCTAAAAAATAACTTTGTAATAGTACAACTGAGAGATTGTAACTAGAATAATTTTATAATTAATTTGGCAACCAATTTGATGAAACATGACGCCATGTTTATTATTTGATTTGCACGCATTAATTTAACTCAAGTACTAATTTTTGATGAGGCGTTAATTATTTATTTTGAATGCACGAAACATTTATTTTATTTGCATATAAGCATTTCTGAGAACATTCACAACACACTTTGTTAAGTTTATACATTTCTTTCATTTAATCTGTCTTAACTTATAAAGATAATTTATCGCTGTTAGGGTTGCGCAAAGTTAGTTGAATTTATGTCGATCTAGTAGAATCAAATGAGTAAAGTACTCGTAACTCTACCAATGGCAGTCTTGTGTTTTATTCCAAGTGTTGGGAAATTATAACTTCAGGACATTATAACTTGATTCGGCAATAGATAAATTAAAGTGGGTATTTAAGTGAATTTCATTTTCTAATTATTGTTCGAGACGGTACGTTAGGGCAGGAGAGAATCGCTACGTACCCGATACAAGGATTCTCTCTTACCCGTTACGTTGGGGAGAAATAGTTTCCCTAAAAATAAACGTGACAATAGCTTTAAATATAATTCCTAACTTTAATACTTTGATGAATTCTACTGATTATATAGTTCCATAACAGTTCCGTAAAATCGCTGTGAAAACCAATATTATCTAGTATATGTAAAAGACTATCAAAGTGTAAATATCGTCAATTTAAAAACCACTCTCCATTAAAGGTCGGCAACTCTCCGATCGGAACAGGAGCAAAAGATATTAAAAAAATTCAAAAAGTTTGCTTTGCAAGCTTTTCTTCTTGGAATCATAGATCTGTCCTATTGATTGAAGTTCTTAAAACATTCGTAAAGAAACCTTGAACAAAAAGGATTAACTTCCATCACGATAAATGCGAATAATGCTACTCCAACTGCTAAATCAACTCAGCATGCTCCTCTGTATTGAGATAACGATTCTCATATTATTATATTATTTAATGAGAATAATGAAATTAAAAAAAAAAGGTCTTTCGTCGAATATAATATAATATCCTTATTTTGAAATGCATTACTGTAGTTCCCTGAAAGTAAAATTTTCAAATATCAATTCCCAATTTATCTAAATTATAATCATTTACATACTTAACAGTGAAGTAAACATGAAATAAAACTAAATATCTTAAAGCGACAAAAATATATATTTAATGTTATATTAAAAATAAATAATTCATACATTGTACTAAGTGCATATTTATCCGGTTGTAATATATCAGCATAAACTTTTATTCATTCAAGTTAAGAAATAAATAATTTATTTCCCGATATTACCCGATCACAAAATAATTCAGTCTCAGGACAAAGAAAACAGTATATATTAAATTAATAATTATATAGAACCCTCACAAGAAAAAACAAATATATATAAGTAACTAACCCCAACAACCTAATAGTTTCATATCCATTAATTGTTGATTACTACAATTATCATACTAACTAATGACTTGCACAATCACTACTTTACACCATACTTTTATAGCGCATATTAAGACACGTGGGCTGTTAGGATTTGCTATTATAAAATAATTATATCTAATAAATGAATAAAGAAAATAACACTGTAATATACTATTATTAGTTCATACGTATCTAGATATCATGCATGAAATTTAGTGCCATCTTTATATTATACAGCGTAGCTCTGCTTAAAAAGCTTGAAATTAATAAGTACTCCGTATAGGTTCTTCTGCCCGGTGATTTTCCAGCTTTATTAATTAATACGTTATGATTTAAACGACCCTCGCATAAAACTTTAGTAGTTAGACAAAGTAACCATTCTAAAATCTGGAAAGTGAAAACAATATTTTCAAAAATACTCTTTATTTAGTTAAATTTAAAAAATACATAGTGTATTTTAAAACGACACAAAAGATGTAGTGTTATTAATATGTTGCGTATATAAGAAATTTTATTAAAGTCTGTGACTTGCGTTCAAAATAAGACAGTGGACTTATGTGAGATTTCACCAAGTGAACTATAGGTTTACCTACCT
>WYDF02047728.1:0-12213 GCA_009867245.2 Adranes taylori | reverse complement strand
ATTTGACATTTTTCCGAAACAGAGAATGCCTTACGATCTTTTTATGCAGATTTAACACCTGCATCTCAAGAAGTTTTTCTTTTCTTTGCTCAGACTGTAGTATTCTTCCCTCCGGAGAATATTCGAAGTTAACATTAAGGGTTTAAAATGAATAATGTAAACGAGCATTATGATAATGAATTAAATAACACTAAGTTATACGTTTATTTACAATTTATAGATGATTACTTTAATATATGAAATAGATTAATAAAATAAACGAGACTTAAAATATAAAATAATTTACAATAATGTTACATGTTTAGATATTAAGTCTCTCTACATTAAGTATTAAATCGTTCGTTAGTGAGTATTGAATATGAATTTCTCGAAAATAATATAATACAATTTACACACACACACACACACATACATCCTCCCGTGCGCGTATATATATATATATATATACACCTCGGGAAAGCAAAGCCCAAAGCCAGGTCGTTGGATATGCATAACTTAGCATTGACTTCTATCAGTGCAATCACTCTTGTAGATATATTTCAACTATGTCGTTGAGTGTTTGTCAACAAAATATGTCCCTAATATACACGTAGTGTTTACATATTTGAATAATAGTTAGCTGTCAATATCATAATTATACAAATCTAGATACATGAATGTTAATTACTAGTTTTGCAAGAATATAGGGAATAATCCCATAATTTCACTAGAAGACGACAATGTTTTATTGGACGTAAGTTCATTGGCAGTTGTTGATGAAGAAGAAACCCAGAACTACAATGCATATTTTGGACAACTTGACGTGCACCATCAGCTCTTGGCAGCAGTCTTCACGAAATTTCGTCGTTGACTACTTGCATGCCTAGTTGTTTCAAAAACAACCTTTGTTTACATATCTTTTGTTCAAATTTGGTTCTAGTTCTTGTCATAAAACAAAAGCTCCAATATTTCATACGTAAACTATATTTCCAAATAAGGCTTATGCCCACCTATTACTTGAAAGATCCTAGCATATGATACAATGTATCCACACCAGGATATGTTTTGTGATAAAACTAGATAATCTGTGATAATTTTTCCCTTCATCGGACTTGCCACTATGATGATGCAATGTACTCAAGTCTGAAATAGCATTATATTTTTTTCTTGCACTAATGTGATTTTTTTTCAGAAAAACTAAATTTACTGGAAAATACCGGGCGTTGTTGAAGTTATTGTTTGGAGAAAGGTGACAAAAAAGATTTGTTTGAATGAACTGTTCCAACGATAGTATTCTTTTTAGCATTTCTATGTTCTAATTATATGATGTAAAACATATATCGCATGAAATACTATGATCTTTCAGATTTTTCTATGAGGTTAGATACAACCCTCTGCCCTTGATGTTTTGAGGTTTTGAATCAGCAAGGTCCAATATCTACCTGCTTAGTCCAAGCATAATGCGTTCTACAGTAGTACAAAACCCACATTTATACCATATTTAGCTGGCTTAAAAGGATCAAATAGCCGAAACAGACACCGACCACGGAAGGCAACCAGTTGAACCCACTTATCCCAAACATTGCGAATAGGAGCAAGCTTGTCTTTTTCTCGATATTCTTCACGGTCGCTTTTGTCTAAATCGGATAAACCGAGTTATTTTCTAGAAAATTATTCTTTGACATTAAATATTGATCTACCCACCTTGTCTCCAAAAGTTATCAATTGCTTTGCATTGGGAACGATAAACGCCACCAATGCAAAGCAGCCATCAAGAATCCCGAGGTAAGCTCTCAATATAATATCATCTACATCTTCCCATTCATCATCTACTACTTGGCGGCCTTTCTTAGTAGTATTTTTAAGAAGAATTTGTCTCATTGACTCCGTGAAACATAAATCAAACGCATCTTTTATATATGAAATTCTGAACTGCAAAACGTGTTATTCCTTGTGGGAAAGAAACAGTGAAAGAAACAGTACGTTCGAAGTTAACTTTTCCGGGTGTGTGAAACATTATAGTACGACTGAACCGCAGGTAAAACTATTTCGCACCTTTGTGAGCCATTATAATTCAAATAATAACATATGGGTGAACATTCATCCTAGGATTTTGCCCGTCACATTTATATTTTCTAAGATTGCACTGGTACTGGATTAAAAAACTACATTTGAAATTCTTATCTTAATTATTGTATCTGCATCTCTTATCTATTTCATATACACATCAATAAATTGATAATTTGATAGTAAAACAATATTTGTAAGTTCTGAATTTTTTTCAATTAAATCGTTTATTATATTCTGCCGCAACATGATCCGGAAATGTTATTTGGATCGCTCAGAAAAAAATTGCTCACACCTGATTTATTATAAGTAACCTTTATTGGGATTTAAAATAATCACAATTCATTTACAAACTACATTTCAATATAACTCTGAATGAGGAGGCCTATAGAGGGCCAAGGATTCCCTGCAGTTATTTATGTTTGTTTGTCAGTAACCCTCATCTCGCTTCAATACCTCTTTAACTTACATTTCCATCTTTCTTTCCGTTAAAACTCTTTCCATAACGATTCTTCTTTCTGCAGCTTCTCCTAAACACAACCGTATATTTCACGCCAATCTTTTCCATATGGCTCCATTCAATTTCTGCGCACTCATTCACCCAATGCTCCCAATTTTCTTCACCTGTACCACACATCCTCTCCTCTTTTTTTCATGCAGAATCTATTTCTTCTTTCCTCGCTCCCACACCTAAACCTAGATCATTCTCTTTTCCTCTATTGTAATCTATGCTTTCATATAATCAGGTACACACTCCATATTCCTGATATTTTATGTACCTACCGTCTCTAATCTTTATCCATCTTCCTTGCATCATCTTTCTTGCCTTTGTTTCCAACTTCCCATATTTTCCATAACACTCTATTAACCATCCTATCACTTTCATCTCCCATTATTTTCCTTCCATATCTTACCAATTTTGCCATTGCCTTATTTCTACATTTAAAGTGCCAACACTCATTCTTTACTATCTTTGCTGGCGTTGATCCTATCATTCTCTTAAACACTCCATCCATAACTCCTTGAATTTCCATCCTTTCTTTTACACCTCACACCTCGACCCCGTTCAACAACATCCTGCTAGCACATACATCCATTATCATGAATCTCATCTTTATCGACTCGCCAACTTTTCTCGCCCACACGCACCACAATCTCTCCATCGCAGCCTTTGTTTCTTTACCAATATTTTTAGGTGCTCATTGCTATTTCCATTTTAGCTCACTATATATCCTAAATATGTAAAGTGTTTGACCTTCTCTATCTCTTTTCTATCCAAGAACAACATATCTTTCCCACTATCCCTTCCCCCTTTTTTTGTATGCGATACTTTCTCACTTTCTCCATCATCTCATCTTTCGTCCCCACCATGAATATAATGTCATCCGCTTATCCCAATATCCATATTTTCTCTTTTCCTATCACCATTTCTCCTGCTTATCCTTTTCGTAAAACCTCTTCTAAATCCGCCAAGTATATGTTGAATAAGGCCCACTTAAAACACACACCTGCCTTACTCCATTCAAACCACTCTGACACATTCTTACCTACCCACGCACTCAGTATCGTATCCTCATACAACCCTTCTACAATCCTAGTTAATTTCGTATATCAATTTCTCTCAGCTTTCTCTATAACATCTCCTTCTGGACATTATGAAAGACTGCTTTAAGCCGAAAAACGTTAAATATAATTTTCGACTTTGTGAGTTTTCCTGATTTATTACATAATTTATCACAAAAGTGTTACCTATCAGTCCTTTCCCCATTCGCATAGCCATTGGCCTTTGTGCGTTTTACCAACTATATTTTCTCTTTCATAAATTGCAGAATCGTCTTATTTACAATATTGGCAAACATCCTATATATTCCACTGTTATGTATTCTACATCCTCTTCAACCTCTACTCCATATAACATGTAATACTCAATACTCCCCCTCCCATTTCTTTCCATCACTTCATCTACATTTCTTTTTTTTTGTACATTTACTTTCCCATTCTTTCACTCCTATCGTACTCATTCCTACCTTGTTCTCTTACCAGATCTGTTTTTCAGTTTTAATCACTTTCACTTACACTATTAAATTTCTCCTCTCTATTCTAATGTTTCGCTTAACCTTTGTATGAACCCATCCCATTACCTGCTAACGTATAGCGTTCCAATTCAACATACCCTCCCACGCATTCCCAAATTCATAAAATAAACCCCTTCCCTTTCCATATATTCCTTAGGCAACAAACTTTTAATCGTTTCCCAGTCCTTACTTTCCACTCATGTTTCCATTAAGCCTATCGCATCATATATTTTAATATATTTTTCTACATCCTTGTCCTCTATCTTATTTTTTAGCGCTTGCAGATTCTAATTCCATATTCTTAAATACCTTTGTTTTGTTACTCTTTCAGACTTCTTGCTCTTCCACCTCCTCATCCAATTCTCTTCACTCGTATCCCTTGTTTAATCGACTATTTCTTCTCCAACCTTCCCGTAATCATCACCCCTTTCCTTGTCTCCTTTACCTGTCCACTTCCTCGTTGGTTTCCCTAATCATCATGCCTCTGATTAACATCTCCCCTCTCCTACCTTCTCTGTTCTTATCATCTCCTATAACCAGCATCCCCTTCTCGTCAATCCCCAGCCACTTTTCCTCTCCTACAGCAACAATCCAGTATCCAACTTCAGCTCTCCTCCCTGGCGAACTCATCTCCCTTGCGATATCGCTATATTCTCCTTCTGTACCTTTCTTTATAGCCTTGTTAGGTTATCACTTTTGAAGAATTTCTTCCTTTTAAAATGTTTTTGCTTCCATAATTTTTATTTTGTCCACCAATCCCTGATGTATAAAAATATTAATATTGACGTTTTAAAATGTTTAACGTTAAACGCAATTCTATTTTTAAATAACATAGCTATTTATGCTTACACATTTTTTTGTAATCTTTATGACCGCAAATTGCTTTTCAAATCAGTTTAATTATTAAATAACTAAATTAAATATAAACTGGAATAAAATAAAAACATTCATTTTCATTTATTTAAATACGTCATAATACGGCTTCCTACTATAAAGTTTTATTAGCACATTTTAGATTTATCTCAGTTTATTACGTAATTAGTACATTGAAATAGAACGGAAATTGTCACAATGCATTTACAATATTCCAAATGACGTAGTCTAATTGTAAGTACGATTGAAATGACTCGGGATAAGCCGTCTTTATTGTTCTAACTGTATTACATGTTCATCGTCCAAAGCAATCTAGAATAAAATTTACTATATACCTTTAAAGTAATTTCAGCGAAACATTGACTCGCTCTAATTAGTGGAACTTAAAACAGAATTATATGAGGAAAATATCTACAAGGTATGAATTAATTGTGAACATTTGCTTAAATATTTCTTATTGATCTTATTAACAACATTTATTACTTTAAGATGCTGTTTTAAGTTACGTATACACATTTAAAGTTTATCAAAAATTAATTTGACTATGGCAGTTATATGCCCCCTAATTACTTTCTGGTAGTGATAAAAGCGCATCAAATTGCTTTGGAGTTCTCCAGTGATCGTTACAGCTCCAGTGCTTGTTACCAGTTAATTTCTATTACGATTATTGTTCTACTAAAGGTTTACGCGCACATACCATTTCGTCGCAATCGCACTGGCGCATTAGAAAGCAGGTAGCAGTTTATGTTGACTTGAATGTGTACATAAGTTAAATGATTGCTACGAAAAGAACTTCCGATTTATTGGTATAGGTAATTTTGCAACGAGATGTCCGGCGCCAAGTCTATTAATTTTTAAATTGTTTTCCATACCCGTAGTTGTTCTATTAAATGCACTCTGCTTATGCTCTAATAATGATATTTTGTCCCTGGCTTAGGATCTCAAAATTAACATATAAGCCAACAAATTGTAACTCTCTTCCTCTACTGGTATTGTATACGGTAATATTTGGATTGCAATAATTAAATTATTTCAAACTGCACAAATATCTGCTTTTATTCATTATACTAAAATGAATAAAAGCAGATAGACGGTAACAGACGGTTATTTTAGAGCAGAGGGTTGTTCTCTCCAACATCACATGAGTGAGAGGGGACTTTTTATATGGGTTAATGTAGCAATCCCCTGTTCACAGTTGTGGGTACCTGAATTCCTTTGTTATTTTATATGATAGCACTTTAGTTTAGCTACTTGTAGCAAAGTTATTAATTGAGTGATTGACGCGGAAAGTTTAACTAAAATCCCCCCAATTAAGCCCCACTTAATTTATATAAAACACTAAGCCGAACCATTGCTTCGATGGACGTACCTTCGGATTGAAGCGTGCAGTTTCTGGCTGAATAATTACTCGTAACGCCAACTCCTAACAATGATTGTGGGCCATAATAATTCAGGCAGCATAAATGAAACAGTTATTAAACTTAATTAAATTGTATTGGTCGTTAAATATGTTTACATGCAATCCAATGACATAGTTCCCATAAGTAAAACATCATTCCCATAAGTAAAATAAAATACTCAAATCTTTGGAATTAATAAAATAAATCAACACTTGAATAAAAGTGACTTTAAGATTTGTTCAGTTACATCAAAGAAACTAGGTACTAGGTACTTACAGATTTTGCCCCTGTACACAAACAATTTATTTATTATTTTAAAGTAAGGCACCATTATCTTAATTATTTATTTATTTATATTTATTTTAGCTTTACCTTGATCTTCTGCTTTACTTCGCTTTACTTTACTGGCTTTACTTCTGCTTTACTTCTGCTATAGATTACTGGCTCCGCGGGTAGTGTTAACACATCATACACTCAATTTAATGTGATTACAACGCCCCTGACTTTCTTTACCTAAATACTTTACCTAAATACACCGCCTAAATATTCATTTCTTCCGAGTAACGCTAAGCACCTAGGAAACAATCTAGTTCTGTCGGAACTTAATCGATTTCCATACTGTAATTCTGATATAATTAAGATGCTTTTAAAATATATTCACGCTATATTTTATTTCAGAAATAGAAACTTGAATGATTCTCTAAAGGTTAATTACTACTTGTCGGGCTTTCCACTAGCATACAACATGTTTACTGTTAACAAGGTCTATGCGTCCTGAATTTCTTGTACCTTTTATAAGTATTGCATGTTTAATCTTTCTAATCTCAAACTTAACAGGAACGTGGACAAATCTCCACGTTACAATATATAAACAATACACATATTGCATCAATGCAAAAAACCTCTTGATTTTACGCCTAATTGCGCTTTAACATCGAAGTAAAAATAGTCTTGTGTAAGCTGTAACCCGACAGAGTACACACTATACATAATGCTCTTGTGAAGTGCTGGTCGTTCCGCTATTTAAGAACACACAAAGTAAAAAAATATGCAAAAAGGGAAATAGGTGAATGGTTAATGCTATTAGCTTTCGCGAGCTATTTTCTGGGTCTTTTTATTTTTTACTGTGTTATCTTTAAAGTTTCTTTTCAAACTTTCGTTTTTAAAGAAACATCAATTCAGAAAACTATAACATCAAACATTTTCGTTTAAAGAAGAAAAGTGCTTCAAATTATAAATAGCATTCTGAACGTATGAATTGTTCTGAATTATTCTCTTACTTTATGTAACGAAATAGAATATATAATTATAATTGCATAACTAAGTAATGGATTTTCTAAAATTTTTAATCACGAATTTATAATAATTATTAATTTAAAACATTTACTTTCTTAAACATAATTTATTAACGTAAGTACACTTTTTATGACAATGAATAATATCTGTTGATATATCTGTTTATAAGGTATGGTTGAATTCCAAATTAATTAATAAATTTATATTATTAAAAATGATTAAACAGCCAAGGCTTGCCAATTAGAATTATAAATTAATAACACAATTTAAATTACATGTCTTACATTATGACTAGTACAATAATAAGTCCATATTAACCATAATTGTAACCGATTTTCTTTTATATAGAAACTGTCTGCTCCAGTTATATTATGATGTTGTGTATATTGATCAATGAGCATTCTGAGATTTATAGAAAACGTTTTACCTTATGTGGTCATAAAAACTAGAATTTACTATATGTAAAAACTTACCTTTGTGAAATTAATTATTTAAATTAAAGAATGAACATAACTCGTCCTCCACCAGATTGAAATTTATCCTTTAGGTTAATCTTCAATTTAATAGTCTCCAACGGAATAACTAGGTATATGTGTTTCGGAATTTCAGGTTTTGTACGGTCCAAACTTGTAAGTGTTTTGGATGTCGCATTTTTCTTACACAATTTTAATTTTTATTCTAAAAAGCTGGAAAGTAATGTTACAATTATGTGTAATATGAGTGTCCGCACACTTCAATCCATTGAATTTAGAATTCTACTTAAAAATAATTTTGACTTTATAGTTGATTTTGGATTTCTTGCATTTCATGTACATTGATTGCTCCCAAATCCAGTTTGACTGGAATGTGTTGTACAGTTTCATCATTATAATTTATATTTATTTCGGGCAGCTAAATTTCGGTAATTACTATTCATTCGATGTAATTACTGTCGGATGCTCTCTGGATTTTAACATTTTTAAGTTCCACTGAATGTTTCACACGCCTCTATAAATAACGGTAGAGTGGACTGTGTGTCATCAAAAATTGGAATCGCATTTACTTGAAAATTTTGAATGTCATTTCTGTTGATTATATTTGTATTCCTAGTTTATTACTAATACTACGGACTACCCTTTTTTGTGAGGTTTAGGAATGCTCTTTACGCACGCCCCATATTGGTTCAGTATTGTATGGGGTAGTGTGGGACTTGTTTTCATAAGTCAATACCAACTAAACCCTATCCTCCTCGGTTCTACCAGCCTCCTGGAATCGAACATAATGTGCATGATGTCTCGAAGTCTGGAGACATGTTCTTTCAGTTTTCTTTCCGCTCGTATCTCCTTGATCAATTTATATTGTCCCAGCCGAGGTTGAGCCTATATTTGTATGCCTGAGACACATTTCGCGAAGCTAGAAACCGGTCTCCAAATTTCGCAATCTGCTATAATTTCGCCAATCAGCAGGTCAGCGTTCATGTCGTGGGTCAGAGCTTGCTCCAACTCAGCTCTTTCTTTAGCCCATCTGGGGCAGGCTAAAAGCAAGTGCTCGAATTGCTTTCTTGCGAAGTGCGATAGTCACATGCGCTACTCGAGCGTGTACCAATGTGGTACAGATAAGAATTGAAGATTCCGTGCCCCGTCAAGAGCTGCGTTAGCCACTATGTGGTTTTGCCGTAGTTCCTTTCGACCCAGCGTTCTAGATCCTTCACTAGCCGGTGCGTCCAAAGTTCTGATCTAGATTTGTCTCATCTACTCTGCCATTCAACCACTGGCGCACCCAGAAACACTTTTCGTGGAGTTTGTTGCCGCTTTTTTTTTGTTAAAAGACTAAACTAGGCTAAACTTACTAATATTGTAACACAGGTAAAAAATAAATCGCGAGGGGATTGGCCGTTTTTGTTTCATTAAAAGGCTAAAATAGGTTAAATCTAACATTGGTATAATATTTCTGTGTGGGGGTTTTACCCCCCTCCCCTGGGTGCGCCAGTGCATTCAACCAAGGAGGCTTAGTTGAATGCACTGGCGTAAGTAAGGCTTGCCTCAGTTAGTTACATGAGATCCCCGTCCCGTTGCGCTTTGTGTCATATGCCGATTAGCGTTCTTTCATCAAGCGGTCTGCAGGGCAAAAGCTGCAATAATCTCCGCTGCATCAGTGGACACCGTCCGATATCCGCGTATAATTCTGAGTGCTACCGTCATGGTTTCCCTTCTTAGTAGGTATTTGTTTATTTGGGCTTCCAAGAACGCCGTCCACGCAGGAGCTGCACATAACAAGGTTGAGTAAACCACAGAGGGGCTTTGTTTTATTGTTTTCGCTTTATTGGTCGCTGCCACTACTTATCGGGTGCATCTGAAGTTAGCTTCAAGTAAGACACCTAGATATGTTATTTCTTGTCTAATCGGTAATTTATGCCCGTTGACCTCAATTTCGATAAGTCCATCCCTTCCGCTCCTTCTTGTTGATAACTAAGCTGATTCTGTTTTATTTGCGGCAAGGCACAACCCTTTGATTAAAAGTCAATTCGATATCATACCAATTGCATAGGAAGCTTCTACGCGGAGTTGATCGGCGTTTCGATTCATAATAACCATGGCCAAGTCATCAGCGAAGGTAAACGCTTGGATTGTTCTCGGCAAGTTTAATCTTAATACGTTGTCATAGACAATATTCCACAACAGTAGTCCCAGTATAGATCCCTGCGGAAGCCCGTTTGTCATATCAAATCTAATCCTAATCCTGCCTTCTCCGACTCTAATCTGGTGGCTCTGTAGAAAATTATCTGTTGTAGAATTATCCGTCGTGTCACTAATGCCTCCATAATAGCTTGCCATGGTAGTGAGTTGAAGGCGTTAGATACATCCAGTGTCACCCTTAGGCAATCTTGGCTCTGCCGGTTAGGCCCGAAATAAGCTGTAGTATCCAAATCCATAACGACCTTGATTGCGTATACTGTGTTTCGTCCTCGCCGGAACCCGTATTGGCTCCGTCTTGCATTTATGATGCCCTCAAGGATTTTGCCCAAACCATCAATCCCGGTCGGTAAGGATACGGGTATTATGGAGGCTTCATTTTTTTCAGGACTAGCACAAGTCTAGCCATTTTCCATAATTTGTAAATCTTCCATTTATTATGTAATCATTTGCAACTCCCACAAGTGGCTCCGGTGTGCTTTATCCGCAATTGCCTTAATGGCTTCACTTGGTAGCATGTCTGGCCCAGGGGTTTTTCTCTTAGCTCAGGGCTAACGATTTAATTTCGCTTACCATGACCGGTGGAATACCTTACGCGCCGCTTATTGGCATCTCAATTTCCCACGGGTTTCCTCTTGGAAATAGTTTAGTAAAAATGACATTCATGATGCATGGCACCATGGTCCAGGGGCTTCTACCTTCAGAGGATATTCTTTTTGTTACTATGCAGTAAGCCTCCCCCCATACGTTTTTGTCCAGATCCTCGCATAACTTGCGGTAGGAGTTTTCCTTGCTTCCGTAATTTCCTACGAGCAGATTTGAGTTGCGCTAGTTGTAGGTTAATTTCTATCGAACTTTTCCGTTTGCGAGCGCGTGTCAGTTTTCTCCGCACGGTAATGCACAAACAGCGGGTAGCTACAACATCTTACATGGTATTCCTCTTCTTGGCATTATTTTTTCGCATGCTCTGCAAAGAACTTTTACGAGATCCTCGGCTGTTATTGGATTAGCGTGACCTAATTTTTTTATTTGCATAATGAACTCCTCAACTAGTGTTTCCTTTACAATCCCATTGGTGGCATATCTCGTTCTCAGTGTACTGTTTGAGTCATGGCTGATGTTTATGTTACTTGCGACCCCAGCTATGTCATTGGTCAGTTTACCTTCGAGCTTAATAAGTATGTGGTTGCTTAGTGTTTCCCAATCCTGGACTTTCAAATCCGTAATCCGCTTGCTATTGGTAGTAGGTGCCAAGGTGAGGTCTATAATCTATTTTGATTCCCCTCTTCTGAAGTTTAGACTATTTCCCTGATTAATGATAACCAAGACACACTGAGCCATCATGTCTTCAATATGGAATCCTCTTTTGCCACGTTTTTCTTCCCAAATGGGCGATTTGGCATTAAAGTCGGCCCCAACGATTACATGATGTGAATGTTGCGATACTTCCAATTAATATTTCTACCCAATTGTCGAACTGTCCCAGAGACACATTCGGAGAGATATAAACACTGTATATGTATAGGTCCTCTATTTGCATCGAAACTATCCCTGACCCTGGGGATCAAGATTGTTTCACAAATTGGGCATATACCCCTCGCACTTGTATTGTAGCCGTATACGTGGCATCGCACTACTAACTTCAGTAGTAACTGCAGACTAGTCGCGGATCTTCTTGATGCTTCGACAACTTCCTGCTTAGATATGGGCACCAATCCTATGCACGATGTAACCAAACACCTTGTTTAGGAGAAGGATAAAATATTTGGTAAAGGAAGATTCAAAATAAACCCCAAATATTTTATCCAAATATTTTATCCAAATACCAAATATTTTATCCTTCTCCTAAAC